>VXBI01001820.1:1593472-1647428 GCA_013397375.1 Toxostoma redivivum | reverse complement strand
TGGAACCAGAAGCACAGAGTGTCTGGGTTGGAAGGGACACCTTCTACTAGACCAGAGAATCCAAGTGACTGAAGTCAACCCAACCCTCCTCTTAGATTGTCAGATATATTTGTGTTCTCAATTTCAACTTAAAGAATGAATGGTTTAAAATCTCTTTAGACGTCTACAGGACACTCTTCTTAAAAAACCCTTTTTATCTTGGTATCTTAATTTCTGTGCTTAATTTTTCTTGATTCCATTTAAAAGTCTCTCTTCAAACTAGAAAAAGTATTTCTCTAAATTGTGATATTCCTCCTCACTTCAACATCAGGCTTTGCAGAAGATACCTATAAGACAGCTTTTACACAGTTTTGTAACCTGTGTTGAAGTCTGTAAGTTTAATTATTAAGTAAACTACACTACTTAGAGGAGAGAAGCAGATTCTCCCCTTGCATTATTCTTTTAGATCATATTTTATAGAAAGGAATGAGCAGAAACTGGAGATTTTCCTTATGAAACACTTTAGGAGGTTCACAGAAGTCTCCTCTATATAGTTTCATCAAATACATGCAATTAATTCTTTATGAACTACCTCTCTGTAACACTATTTGCAGCAATATGATTTCTAAAAAGTTCCACGAGAAAGTGTTTTTAATCCCAGCCTGTGCAGAATTCTACACTGAACTAAATATTCTGTTTAATTCACCTATTATTCACATACTTGTCTTAATATCCTCCATGTCAAGCCTATATAATGAAAACTGTGATTTAATATACAAATCAGACAAAAGAATCTTACTTAGAGAACAGTAACTGTTGCTTTCACTATCTCCAACTAATGTCAAATCCTGCTAACAGAGTCATAAAATGGTTTGGGTGGAAGGGACCTTTAACATCATCTAGTTCCAAGCCCTCCTGCCACAGACAGCATCCACTAAACCAGATTGTTTAAAGCCACATTCAACCTAGCCTAGAACACTTCCCAGGGATGGAGAATCCCAAATCTCTCTGAGCAACCTGTGCCAGTGTCTCACCACTCTCACAGTGAAGAACTTCTTCCTAATACCTAATCTAAACCTACTCTCTTTCAGTTTGAAGCCATTCCCCCATGCCCTTGTACAAACAAGTTCCTCTCCGAGTTTCTTGTAGGCTCCTTTAGGTATTGGAAGATCACAATAACATCTCCCAAGAACCTTCTCCAGACTGAACCCCAACTCTTTTAGCCTGTCTTCACAGGAGAGGTGCTCCATCTCTGGGATCATCTTCATGGCCTTGCTCTGGACTCAGTCCAATAGATCTATGTCCTTTTTATACTGGGGCCCCAGAGACAGATGCAGCACTCCAGGCAGGGTCTCACAAGAGCAGAATAGAAGGGTTAAAACACCTTTCCGTAGTGTTTGTTCCAAGCATCTAACCAGTTTTCAAACTGAATGATGCAGTAGAGGAGCAAAACTTTTATTTACTACACCACACAATGAGGTATCATAATAGTACAACAGGTACCTCATCCAAGATAGGTATTAATTACAGAAGAGCACTACTTACCAGATTCTACTTGTGATGAAAACATTACCACTGACTGGGATGTTTCTAAATCATAGATGACTGTGCTGCCAGTGTTAAAAGATGCCACCATATGAGCAGGGTCACAACCTATAAAGTCCACTGATGTGGGTATTCCATGCTCTAAAATGAATGAAAAACATCTTTAGAAGTAACAAAACACTTTAAAAATTCCTGACAGTCACCTTCTTTAAGGTCATACTCAAAGAAGATATTTGCTCTTTTATTTAAAGTAATGCTATAGCACCATGATTATTTTATTACAAGTTACTCTTTTAGCTATGTTACCTAGTTTGAATGAACCTGGATGCATCATCAGCTGTCTCATAACAGATTTTCAAAACCACTGCAAAAAGTTACCTTTCTCTCCATTGTAAGTGCAAATACAGGGAATTTTTTCTGGTGGGTTCCATAACCTAATAGTGCCATCTGCTGAACAAGAGAGTAAGTGATTCTTTACACCACTGTAAGCAAGACCCCAGACTGCATCTGTGTGAGCAATTAATGTGCCAGCTAGAACGTTTGGCTCTGGAAAAAAAGTTCAGAAAGGAAATCTTTTTAGTGAAAAAGCATGAAATATTTTTTGTTCTTCAACATAAATTAAATTCCACATAAGCCAGCTGTATGTCCCCCCTGCCCTTCCTGTTTAAGCAACAGCTAGAATATTACGCAAGTCATTTTGCACAACCACTGCCATCTTTCTCAAAAAACTAAACAACCAAACATGAAAACAAAAAAACTCAAACCAAAAAACCCTACCAAACCAAACCAGCCAATGAAAAAACCCCCACAAACAACTATGTCCCTTTTTCCAGAATTATACACTCTTGTTATCAATTCCTCTCTTATTTCTTCCTTCCAAATTCAACACCTTAAAGATGCTTGATCACAGCCTTTCTTTTGTACAAGGTGCAGTAAGTCAGCTTTCCACTTGAACACTGGATGCTTACTTGATGAGGTTTTTACTCTGGATACTCTGCTAACACACAGGTATGGTCTAAAGCTCTCAAGCACATTAATAATAAAAACAGGACTAATTTTTTCCTTTGGGGCTGGGAATCTTATTTTCATCTCCCTGATACTTTACAGTTGCCTTTTATAGAGGATTTTTAAACCTATACAGAGTTTTCCAAGTAGTTATTAGCTATTTAACTTTAGAGACATCAAAAATTAAAGATATCTAAAGTTAGGGACCTGAGATGCAAGTTAGAAACATGAGACATAGAATCTGAGCACACTTATCTTAGTTTTCTGGCAAATTTTCATCAGAAGAAATAAATAATCATTAAGAAGTTGTAATTCTGGTTCAAAATTTTTTGCTTCTCAAAAATATAAGTTATGATTATTCTTTTCTTTACTGCATAAATCTCAGGACTTGCCAAGTCTCCCTATTACTGTTCTACCCAAAGTACATCACCCATGCAAGTGGGAATAAATAACTAATATTTGCCACATGTAAGTATGAAAACACAGCATAGCTGAGAAATGGCAGTAATATTTCATAAAAACTCTAGAAAACAGATTAACATCAAGGGGAAAAATAATGTTCAAGACAATGATCAGAAGTTGCTTATCTTTTAAAAGGTACTCACCATAGGTATCATATGGATCCACACTAGGGCTAGGCATGTTCCACCACTGGATGGTTGCATCAATACCACCACTGAAACACTGTTCTCCATTGGAACTAATTGCCAATGACAATACAGGTCCACTATTGAGAGACAGAGAAGAAAGCTGATTGGTAACTGCCTACAGGATAGAAGTGAAAGTTTGGCTATCTTCAAAAAAACATTCTGATTGGCTTAAGCAGTTAAGAACCCGTTAAACTCCACAGAAAAATTCTATTAAACCATTTTTAAAGTCTCAACAAGTATCAAAATATCAACCTCTATTAAAATAATCATAAGTAATTAAGTAAAACAAGGCAAACTGAAGCAATACAAAGAGCACCACTGTATTTCTCAGAAGCAACAGTAACTAAAACCTACAAATGATGAGGTTTTACAGGTGTGTCTAAGTGAACTTAATAGCTAGCTGTGTAGAGAGAGGTGGCTGTAGCCCTCCTCCCTGGCAACCACTTCCTTATCCTACTTTTAGGAACACATGGAACCTATGCCCCAGGAAACTGGTTCAAAGAAATGATCCTAAAAACCGTACCTTTTGGCCAAAGTTAGACTCCTCCTGATTTAACTTCTTCAATCTGCTTGCTGTGATACCAGAGAAGCACAAGTTGCAGCCCAAAAGAAGAAACAGATCTACTACTTTGGACACACTACTACCACAGGTTTAAATGTACTGTAAAATCACATCCCCAAAATTAGGTGTCTGGGTCATTTGATGGCCATGCTCACTTTATAAATGAGTGCAGATAAACAAACTAGAACTACATATTTGAAGATGTTGAAAAGGAAGACTCCTAGCTGAATCCACCTACACATTTGGTTAAGCGAAGAATAAGGATGGGCAGAAAGGTACTTTGTCTGAATAACTGCCTGAGGGGAAAAATAGTAAAATTATTTTGTTTCATCACACCAGAAGTCACATGGTGGGGATTAGTTCTCTATCAGAATTTCCCCAAACCATACCTTTTGGTATTCTCTAACAAACATACAAGTAACAGCTTAAAACTGGACAGAGATCTGGAGAATTCAACTGGTCAGTGACCCTCTCTATCACTCACAAGAACTTGTATTACATGAGGACAAGTTGGTCCCACAATCCTGGGGAAGAGTGTTTTATGCGTTAGGAAATAAATATGAGAAAGTAAGACATTATGTTCTATCGTGGTATAAAGGAAGGAGAGGGTGATAAGAGCATGCGTAAATTTCCTAATATAAACTATGAATTAATTTTCTTTTTTGCTGTTTTAGAGCCATCACAAGAACTGCCACCCACTTCAAAGCTTATCTAAGAACTCTCTTGAAGTTTACCTGCTAACCGGATTGGAGAGTGAATCTTTACTTATATAAGCAAAGTACTACTCTGGCTATCAACTGTGTGTTTTCATCTTGCCTTCTTATTGAAAGAAAGCAAAATTCAAAAGTACCAAGTGAAACTCTGGTAGTAATAAAGCAGTTAATGCAAGCTGAAGCTACTAGCCAAGACCAGCCACCACCTTTCTCATCTTTTTCACGTATTACATATAAAATCCATGGTCTGAGACATGTCTTAGGTGATTTCATTGTCATTATCTATAATCTCTCCTTTCCACTGCAACTAATCAAATTTGCAACTTTCTTGTTCTTCTGTTACCATGGACTCTGCAATTCATGACAAGGACTTGGTATGAAGCTGCTTTACAAAGTATAATGGGCCTTGTCTAAACAATGTAAAAATAGTATAATTTGTGGCTTTTACACTGAAATGTGTAATTTTACACATTTTTTTTTCTGAATACATAAGGTAACAACAATATATTTATCAGCCATGAATAATATCAAACACTCACATGTGGGCCCTAAATGTGTAGATGGGTTCTACATCTAAAGAGGCACTCCTGAAAGAAAAAGAAGAGTTATTACACCACATGAAATCTCCACCAAAAAACTCTGAAAATATAAAAGTTTAATAATTTTCAAAGGTATTTAAAACACAACTGATGTTTTATAAAAACCCATATACTTGCTTTTTGGCAGGAACCGTTTTCTGCAAATTCCAAAGTTTTAGAGTATGGTCCTCAGAGGCTGTAACCAGCACAGGCTCTACAGGATGAAAAGCTAATGCTCGCACTCCATCAAAATGACTGCGTAGCGTATACTTAGGGTTCCATGTCTTTCGGAAGGCATCTTTATTAGCTGGCAACTTAAAAGAGAAAAGGAAAGGAATAATTTTATCTTGGATTTGAAAATACATATTTTATATCTATCCCATCATATTTTTGGAAAACAGCTTATGCTTGAATCAGCTAATATATATTCAACTTTAAGTTTGCATTTATCTACTGATTTATCTATATACACCTACAACCCCATCTGGCCAGCTAGACAGTCTGCAAACTTTTCTGTTTAACTATTTCCTTTGACTCAGGTTGGAATGCTTGATATATAATGTTGAATACACAGAAGACATGCTTTTCAAAACAAATTTTAATCCTTTTGTGCAATGACACTAAGCCTTCTTGCAGAAAAATAAATGTTTCATTGTGCATCATGTTGTCTGCACCCCAGAAAGAGATTAGAGCCATCAAAAGCTCATTTATCACTTAAACACAGTAAAAGTGAACTTGAGGTGCTTGGTGAGTCATGTTCCTCACATAAGTAACTTGACTGAGATTGACAAGAAATATACATAGTTCTTGAATACTTCTACAGGTGAAGTTATGTACACTGAAATAGCTAATCAAAATTTCAATACACATTTGTCAGGATTTTAAACATAAAGTTACACAAATATTTTTAAGTCTTTAAAGTGAGACAATAACTTAGCTGCTTTGTGAAGTAATATATGCAAACGATACGTTTATATACTGTGAACACCCAATTCAGAGTCTTAACCTATAGACTGTTATGCTAAAATACAATAATTACAGCTGCTTAATATTAACTATAGGTAACTCAGAAGAGTTACCAGGAAAATTCAAGCTCTTCTAGTGATTGCAAGAGACTAATTTACAGCTTTAAATACAATTTACATTTATGCAGACTAAAAGACTACATCCCATCCTAAGCCTTCATCATAAAGAAGTAACATGTCTGGGTACTTCTCTCTTCCCCTAAAGGCATTCTAGAAAACTGACTTGCATTAGATGAACAAAATAAGCAAACTAAGAATGAAGGGAAATTAATTGTATCCTTCGTCTTACATAAATAGAAACTAATTGTATCCTTCATCTCACACACTATCTATTCAGCATATAATTGTTACAGTATGTTTCTCGACTGTAGGCCAGAATAGCTTGACATCTCAAACTAATTTCAGCAACACTATTAAGAAATTAAAATCTCCCATAGCTAATCAAATCTTACTACCTTTTATCTGTCAGGACTGAAAATAATCAGATAATAGTTTAACGTGTACCGTAATAAGTATTTTTGGACCAAGTCTATAACCTGGATTGAATTATCACTACTCACTCAAACCAAATTCAATTCTATCCAACAAAAGAAAGAAATTCAGACAATGAAATTTACTGTTCTGAGTTACAGATGTGTAAACATTTGCTTTTCCGTTATACTGCTGTAAATTTCTGTCCTAAGTGCAAACTTTACCTAATTCCAATCAAGTCACAGAAACTTGTTATACCAGACATACAACCTGAATTTTTAGGGTTTTTAAAATACCAACCAAGAAATACATATAATAACAAAGCATTTTGTTTGCAATCTTCCTACTTTAGAGTACACTTAATACTGCAATATTTTCACTGAGATTTAAGTTACTTAGCACTACACTCCGTATTACATACAAGCTTCAAAAATCTTCACAATCTTTTGCTTCAGGAAACAGAGCAGAGTGGAATTGTGGAGTTCTGCATTAAACACAATTTGGACCAAACTGCTGATTTATTTCCCTCCCCAAATGGAAAAGAGAAGCGGGAAAAAAGTAAGGAAAAAGAAAAGGTATTTTCCTAGCAAATAGAATCCCTTAATACTTTAAATTCTCATTACGTAACGTATTTATCCACCTAGCTAACTTATACTGGCTCACGTATTTGTGGTGATCTGGGGCTTAGAGAAATTAAAGCCAAAAATTTGAAATAGCAATCCTTAATTTTCGCACATGATACGTCCCAGATTAAGCAGAAAACTTTCAAATTTTTGGGTGCAATATATATCCACACAAAAATAATATCTATTACAGTTGTGATGAAAAGTCATTTGAGAAAATCAGAACTGGATACAGTGATCCTTATTTTTCAAAACATGAAGAGTTGATTCTCCTTTTTTCTTAAAAGGATTGTTACAAGGGTAATTTTGGTTTTGGCAGTACAGAGAAATCTACTAAAATGCAAGGTATAGAATTTACACAAGTTATGAAAAGTAAGGTACATACATTCCATATTTTAAGTATAGCTTTGAAGTTTTAATTTTTTTAAAATGGACAGGAACATCCTGGCTCTTTTAGAAGACACCACATACACTTTACTAGAAGTCTGGTTATTTATATATCCATTTTTAAAATTCCTTTCCCTATCCATGTTTCTAATGGATTTTGATATCCTTACTGCATGAGTAAGAGAACAACTGATATACCTTTAAAGAGGTCCTCACAATCTCTAAGAAATAAAGCTAACAAGTAATGTATTTCCAAAAAACAAACAACCAAAAAACCCAACCCCATCTCATAAAAAGACAGTCAAGGACTTGGAAAAGAGATTTGAGGATTACAAAGGATAAATGTGAGATTATTTCATATAATGGGCCAGAGGAATAAGGGACAAGCAATGAAACGTCACAGTATATATCAATGTTCAAAAGTGTGACATCTCCAAAGCCTCCCAAAACATAAGGCATAAATGGACACTGTCCCACTGAGTCTGGATGCTCTACTGTAAGTGTGCATTTATAGACACACACTCTGTCAAGATAATCAAAGTCATGAGAAGACAGACTGTGGAATCATACAACTTCACTAGCTGCTCCTCCCTTTTTCCATGGACTTTACCAAAGACCAAGAAGGATCAAACAACCCATTCATACTACCTTGTAAAGCACAGGCGAACCAGACTGAAACTACACCTGAGCTAAACAAATAAAAACAACCAAAAAACAGCTCCCTCGCACAAAAAATAAGGCACCAGAGAATGAAGATCTTCCTTACCCCTGCAGTCAACACAATCCTAACATATTACAAGAAGACATGCATTTCCCTATCTCAAATATTCCCCAATAGCAAACAAAAATTTTAGAAAATAATAATTAATAACTACAGTGAGTGTTTTTGTATGTTTTAACGTCACTTTTTTCTTGATAATGTTGTAACTTATTGGAGATTTTCAAGTTTACATGTTCTGATAAAGGAAAGCATTCCATTTTTCAGTCAGTCCTACTGCAGAAAAACACCATTCTCCGCTGCTAAGTAATCTAAAAATATACAAATGGAAGCATTTAACTTGGCAACATTATTCCCTCAGCACACAAACAGCTATATGCACTGAGGTCAATGTAAGTAACTAGATAATAAGAAAGACATGACTTGAGATGATACTGTTTAACAGATGACTAGTCTTGGAGACAATCTGTGAATTTAATCAAACATACAGAAATCTTTTGAGTTATAGTTGACATTCCAAGGATTTATACTTCACCTCCATCCTGTATTCATATCCTCTCCTTTTCAAAATACAACACTCATCAAGGAGTGATACATGAAAGCTAGTGGAAGCCTGTTGAGGCTTTATTTATTCATGCACTCTAATGGCTCACAAAAAGCTGTTTAAAGAGCATGGACCTATTGGGAGCAAACGGATTAAGTTTTCTGGTTTGGGGCTTTTTCCTTGTTCGTGTTTTACTTACACATTAACCTAGCGAAACACCTCCTTGTCTGGAGATACACTGGAAAAAGAGGTGATTTCAGCTCAGCTTATAAGGGCATTAGACTACAATGCCCTACAAGTACTGCATTACAGGTACAAGGTAAGACATGGTCTTACTGTGCTGCAAATCCATAGCTATGAGGGAACAACTTCAGAAATTAAGAAAACTATCATGAATTTTTAACCTAAAGAGACATTGTGATGAAATACACTAATAGCATCTGAATTTCAGTCTCTTCAAAGTCATAACAGGACAGTGTCATCTTAAATATAAATATAATATAAAAAACCTGTTGCAATCTGTGTTATTTTATACTTTGTTTTTTCTGACACACAAAGTCAGAAGCCACTGTGCATTTTTCAGCTACGCTTTAAAAGTAAGGAAATATCCTAAGACTACTGGGAAAAGAAGACTGGACAAGAAGCAGTGAAATCAAGTGACAATTATGGTCAATCACAACTCATCTTCAGTGAATGGTCTAATATGAAAACAAAACTCTACTTCTATCTTTCGCCTCCTGTATACACCAGATATTAGAGCATAAAATAGCCTCTTCCCACTCACTTCTCAAACCAAGCTGAAATTAAAGAGCCTCTAGTAAAGGGTTTCAGTGAGAAAATTTTGAAAATTCAACTACATTGGAAAAGTAAGATCAACTTCATCTACAGGATGATTAACACCTTCCAACCTTCAATAAATGTGTGCTTCTACTGCAAATTTATTTATTTATTTATTTATTTATCAGCTCAGGTAGCACTTCATATTTCTGTATTTATCAGCTACTCTGCTTTAGATTTCCCAAGAGCAAAGGTAACCTCTATTCTGCATCACTTTTCACACCACAAAAATTGTTTTGTCAGGTTTGTCACAAGTAGCACAGATTCTCATGTAACAGTTTTATCAGTTGGTATTAATTAGATCCACTGTAATGCCTCCTGAGTTTAGTTCTGGCTTGCCTCTAAATATCCCTCCATCTCAGAATAAGCAAAATGGCTACACACTGTTTTACAAAGAATTCGTAGCTCACAAAAGACAGCAATACACTACAAAGTTGCAATCTACAGTCAAGCCAATACAAGACATTTTAAATACAATACTGCATGCAAAAACTTACCTGAACACTTCCCTAACCAGCCATCCAATGTTACTAGCCAATGAAAAATTCATTTAACGCTACTGGCAGAAGCTTAATGAATATGGTCAAAGGAATGTCAGAACACTGGATTACAATAAAAATACACCCTAAAAGCTTACTTCTGAAATATACTACTATATATACAGTCTATGCTGTTAACACTATTTACTCATCAAAAGGATAGCAAATAAGTAAGTTAATATCAGCATTGGTGTTTCATGCCATGTCTACTCAACACTCCATTTCAATGTATAACTGTCATTTTGGTCATGTTAAGACATTAATATGCATTTTATGTCATAACACATTCCCCCTCAGTGACAAAATCCGAATTAAATTATTAATGTAGAAAAATCCCAAGTCATCTCACTTAATTCTGGTTACCCAGATTACTTAGCTTATTCATAAGGTGCTCTTTCCTTCCAAGTAACAGCTTTTACTAAAGAAGTGCATCAGTAATATTAAGGGTTGAGGAGAGGAGAAGAGGGGACCCAACTATTATTGGTTAAACTGTATAAAGAATTTTAAAATAAAATTGCACTTACATCATAACTATAGTCTGCATCATTTGTTACTGTCAAGTCTGCAAGGTCTCCAAGGCCCAGTACACTTAACAACACATCATCAGAACCCATAATAAATGACTTGCCTCCTCCAGGTGGAAACGTTATTGGCTCAGCTACAAAGAACAAAACAGTTTCTTTAAGTCTCAATAGAGTAATTCAAACTGATGAAAAGCTGCATTATTCATCACTTAACAGCAAAGCAGAGCTTAAAACTGAGCTTTGTATGTACTACAGCCCCAAACAAAAAAAAAACAAAACAAGAGCATGAGGACACGCACACATGTGCAACACACACACATTATATACACAATTCTTGTACCATGCTTTGTCATTTGATTTCAACTTACTTTACAAAAGTTTTGATACTGACAAGTGACTTTACTGACGTTACTTTATACTGCAATATCAAATGTATATCCCAGTATATCCCTGAGTTTTTACTCATTATACCATGCTTCCTGCCTTCTATCCACTTGCAAATAAGTCTTTGTGTTTTATATTTGTGTCAAATATTTCTACTTGTATACTGATGTATTTTTTAATCACTCAAGCAAAAGACTCCTGCAAAACATCTCTTCCACTTGGAGTTTTTTCAGACAACTGAAAAAATGAAAACATCTATTATTTATTCATTTCCTCTCTTAGTTTCTTGGCATGATTTTGGATTCTAATTTTAAAGTACACTCAACCGATACATATGCTGCCTAGCTATGCCTTCCCCAAATTAAAATTTAACATTTCTGTTAATTATCATTTAGAATGAATAAAAGTTATATACAGCCATTCACTATGAATTCACATCTTTGTATAACAAAGTTTAGAATATTCATCCATATTTTTTACCCTCTTCAACAATTCTGTAAATCTCCCTCAACCCACAAATATCAATTCAGCAGTAAGGAATAGGAAGGCTTAAACATTGTGATGCTTCAGCACATTTTAGAAGCTATTTTTATTTCCCAGTTTTCTTTTCCACTTTAAAATAGCAACACTTGTTAAGTAGCGTATGTAAAATTAAGGTATGTGTGAACTTCAGCTAAGTATAAGCATCAGCAAAATATGTTAAATGATATTTTGTATCTTGAAAAATTAAACTTGATTGCCTTTGAATTTCACTGATCTGGCAGACAGAGTTATGGCCTCACTTTAATGCCACTCCTTATTTCTATCTAAGCCTCCTAGAAAATTCTTCAGTCTCAGAGAAAATAGTTTCCAGTTTCCTGGGTTTTTCGTCTTCTAGAAGTAGTTCCAAACAAGAGGACTAATAATTAACACATTCCTGTTTAGAACACAAAACTCCAGTAACCCGTATGGCCACTATCTGAATGGTAACCCAGCTCCAATCCACTCCTGCTGAAGGAAAGTGACTGAAACCAGGAGTAAAGTTATAGATGTCTGCTAGGGCTAGGCAAAGAGGAGCCAGTCCAGCTAGATCAAAATACATCATGTCTCCAGGATAAAACAGGTTCTAATGCCTCAGAATTATTGTACTATTAAGAAATGTAACCTCATTAGCACAGTCTACATTTGTGAGAATCTAAGAACATAATCTATGTAAGAATACAGACTGCTGTTCCCACAGTTGCATAAAAAGAGTAAACAATATTCTAACTATGCACAATCATCTCTTGTTAAAATATTCATAGTCCATATAGAGGTTTGACTGGTAAGAATGATGCATTACATTAACAGCCCAAAATGGCTTATCATGCCCTTACATGAATTAAGCTTTTCATTTCCATCAGTAATTTACTAAAACTCTACATCTGACAGTCCACTAAATTCCACTTATATTTCAAAAAATACACATTCCCACAAAATACCTATTTACTTTCCTGTTAATCCTATTTGATCTTTAGGACAGGGCCACAAGGTTTAAGTGAGCCTCGTAACTTGTCACACTAATTCTTTGTGAAATTAATGTCACCTGACCTTAAAGGATCAGCTTTCCTATACTTTATAATAAAAATTAAGGACCACCACATTAAGAACCCATACTACAAATTCATCAAGTTTTGTTTGCATGAGTGACTGTCTCTTTATTTAAAGTTTCAAAATTAATGCTACTCAAAATTCAGAAGACTGTTTCTCAATACTAAAGTTGCCCATATGTATGTACAGTGTGTACATACATATACATAATCCATAATTTATTTGTGAATTTTATATTTTAAAGTGAAGCTTATTTCAGAAGTTTAAAAAATGGTTGCTTTTGTAAAAACAAAAAGGCAGAATAGTAACACAATGAAAAATGCATGATGTTACAGCTACTAAAAATAGAGACCCACATCTTCACATACCAAAACAATGCATCAATAGATATATGCAAATGGTAGTTAAATAAGTAACTTTTTAATGCTTTTATCTAGAAAAAAATCCAAATATTTTTCTAACACACAGTACAATATTATTCTCATAGCATAATATAAATGCTTAACTGAGTTTACAATCAATAAATATAAAGTAAAAATGTGATAGTACAAATTCCTTTGTAGGTGAAACTAGGTGAAATAAATATTGAAATATAAAATTGTATAATTAAATATTTGCTTAGCCAATCGGAACCAGTGCTTCTTACCTTCAAGTTCTTGATATCATACATATTTAAGTCAAAACCAAGCAGTAATACATGTACAAACTGAAATTGCTTTAACCTCTGATCAGATATGTATGTTCATATAGGCTGTTGCTGTCTGCTATACAACAGGGACACCTTAACCTTGTTTCCCACAAAGTTAATATGTGGTCACCAAAAGTAGCTGTCCATATCCAAGCAATTAGCTGTTACTGCTCTTTTTCTGTCAATCTGTAGATTGACACCTCTGCAATCTATAGACATTAAAAGTGAAAAACAACCTGTGAAGAAAGTAATTCTCTCTACACTGGATATAAAATCATGTTGATACAATTTCTGAAAGCAATAGAGTATATTGAAATGAAAACTCCAATTTCTCATGGCCAAAATTATCAAGTATGATTATGGTGTAGCATCATATTTACCCAGGCAGTTCAGAGTGAGAAAAAAAACAAAACCCAACCCAAAAACTAAACTCTCACACCTTTAGAGGTATGAAAGAGATATTCCAAGCCAGTTAGAGTCAGTTCCTCCCTGAAACTCCTTCAAGAAAAAATTATCAACCACTACCACACTCAGAATTGTAATATTTCAAAGTGCAGCATGAAACTTCCATACAGTCACAAGAACATTATGGTTGATAAAATTCATCAGCATAGGCTAGTGTATTCCAGGAAGAAAGCCTAAAGTTATCTGCAAAATCTTAGCTTTTAGAACATAGCTGAACAAATACCTGAGTAGAATCTGTATTAGTACTGCATGGTGCAAAATCTATATTTTATGATAATGAAGTATTTGGCCTTGTAACACCTAGAAGGAATTCAAATACAACACTGCCTGTTTGTCTGCAAAATTTACACTCTAATATTCAAGCTTTAAAACTATGCAGAAACCACAATGAACAGGTAAGATGACAGAGATCTTAATATTATTACTCTTAATAAAGAGCAAACTACACCAACGAATTAAAAACATGGACATGTTAAACAGCATGAAAATATAAACATGACAGCAGTTTATTTGAACGGTGTGAACAGTCTTTACTTGAAGGGTAACACAGTGTTTGTGCTACAAGAACTAGGCAATAAGTCTAGCAAATTTAAATCTAGCATCTATTTCTTCAAAAAGATTGTTTTGTCCAGTATTATTTTAGATGTAAGGCCTCTACCTGAGACAACATCCACGTCCATAACAAGGCCTAGGTCTGTGCTCCTTTGCACAACATGTATGGCCTAAGAAAAAGCCTAAGACAGACTAGAAAATTGTAACTGTAGGGTCACATGGCTTTAATACCTAAACACAGCTAAAAGGCAACCTAAAGCATGTAAACACTAAAGCTAAAAACAACCTATTTATATGTCTACAAGTTTCAGCAAGTCGATTTTCACCTGTAGATTTTTCAACTGCACTCCACAAATAAATTTGATACTGCATCATCTTGAAGATGGAAATAAAAACAAAGATGAAAGGGAAGGCAGTAAAAAAGAAGACTGCTGTAAAATGACAGTTTGGGAGAGCAATGAAGAAAACTCCTTTGAAATGTGGTTTGGGGTTTTTTTCTGCTTGCCTGGTGACAGGCACTTGTGAGGCCAAGGGTGAAAAAGAACAAATTCCTGGAATTAGTAGCAATGCAAATTTCATTTGTGCTATAGCTGATACCACGCCATGGCTTATGGATGAAAGATCATCCTAAAAGAGCCAAATCTGAATACACCTGAGTATTTTCAATGAATATGTTCTAAGTAGAGGACAATTTACATAACAGTATTCTAATTTCAAGCTAATACAGGAAAATCATTCCTTTAAAACAAAAAATTTAAAAGCAAAGTACAAGATTTTTGACCTCATACATAATAGCTTGCCACTAATTTTCATTGTCAAAGATAATCCTGAAACTTAAACAAATACTTTGTAAACTTGCGTCTGTAGACCAAGAGAATTTTCTAAAAGAGAACATGAAATTTGAGGAAAGGAGACTATTTAGTCCCATAACTTAAATCACCGCTTTTAATTTTAAAATCCAAACTGTGCACCAAATGTTAATACTCACCTTTTTTCCCCTCAGTAAATAACAACCTATTTGTGAAAGGTTTTGCTAATGGGGGGGTGTCTCCCAACAAGGATTTAATAGAGAGTAGCGTCAGAACACACTGCTGTTCATGAATTTATTTAAAAAAAACTTATGAAATAAAGGTGAGTTATGATAAGCCACAGAAACTCAAGCCATATTCTCATAAAACCACATTTGGGGAGAATTGCAAGTAAAATAATGATATGGCAATCTGCAACTGCTTTAAGCTTTAGAGAGGGGATAATAAATTACAGTGTGTGCTTTCTAAAAGAAATCTCCTGAAATATAGTAAGTAGCTGAATTTTTTGTACCTTCCTCTGCTCTTGCACCTTCATGATCAGTCATTCTAGAAGAGGGTGACCTAGATTGATTAATGATTCCTGAAGGGATGTGGGGTATCTCATCATCGCCCAGATCAGCTATCATGTCGTGAAGTTTTGTCCTGTTGACTCCTGTAAATTAATGTCAGCAGCAAAAATTCATTTGATTGCTACCGCTTGACTTGACTGAAGTCTAAAATTCCATTAAATAAGAATAATTACTGATGGGACCTCCTTAAAATAAATAGTGCTTTGCTTTTGTTTAGCAATATTTTGGAAATCAAAAGCAGGAGTTAATACATCAAATCTGAAAACTACATGCAAACAATTTTAATTCCCTAAATCAAAGAATAACTCCTTTGTGTTCTGCAGATCTATTCTACAATTTCCTGTAAGAAAGAGAAAAATAATCATCTTACAGCCCTACTGAAAAGTCAAGCCAAATACTAAAAGAACATCCACTATGAGACAAAAAAAGTATGAATTAAACATTTTCCAATAATGTTTCACAACTTTAACTATACTAAACAATTTAACATTAAAAAACAGAGTGCAAATTAAAAATAAGCTTAAAAATGAGAGCAAAAGTACAGACAACTTATAATGGGGGTGCAACAAACAATTAACTTTCCCTCCTTTGAATGGTATTTAAATTGTATGAAATATTTGTTAAACACAGGAGCAAGAATGCTTCCACCACTGTATGAAACTGCAGATGTATATTACAATTATTATAAAAGTAAGCTGCTAGAAACAAAGCATTCTGAATTATATGTACATTTAATTAATATGTAGATATTAGCAAACAAAACCAGTATAATTTAAAATATCTTTAAATTACTAAATCCATTCCTGCTTTCACCTTTATAGCTTCCACATCAAAAAGTCAAGCTTCAATCATAAAGTATATTTCAGTGAGAGAACTTCTTTGAAAAAAACAATCCATAACCATGAAAGACATAAGCAAATTTTAACCAACGGAATAACCCTTCCTGGGACTGCAAGCAGAGATATTGTAGACCATTAAAGGAAGCATTGCTGAACAACTTCTTATACTGAGGTGACGTCTCAAATTTATTAGAGAAGAAACTGAAACTAAACCGAAGCCTTTATTGTCAAAAAAGTAAAACATAAATATTATGATTACAGATGACTTATCAAAATCAGAAATGTTCATTCAAAAAGTTAAATGCTAAAATATTCGCTGTCAAAAAATATCTGATCATTTCAGATCTTACTGGTTTCAATCAATGTGTTCAAAAATAAGTGTCCATGAATAACAGAATTCTCTAAAGATAACAGAAATCATTGTAGAGAGGGATGACAATAAAAAATATTTAAGAAGAATTATAACAAGCATACCACACATACCCCTAGAAGGATGCTATATAACTATTCTCATTAATATTTGCAAAACATTCTCGTTTTGCCAAGTAACAAAACTCCCTATATTTATGCATTCTCTGCTTTTGGTATTTTTTTCTTTCCTTTATGGAACACTTAGTATTCTAGTTAAATATACAAATATACAATTGCTACCCAGAAGCAATTTGAAAATAAAACTGGCTTCCAAAAGTTCTCCTCATACAACAGATCACTTGAGCAGTTAAGTTTAGTTTCACTCTCCTGCAGAAGTATGTCTAGAAACCTGTGATTCCAGCTAATGAAGTGAATGTAAAATAATAACAAGAAAGCTCTTTTGAACCAATGTTCTTTTTTTCTAACAGGCACTATACTGAAAGTATTTAATTTCTAAGGTATAGTCCTTAATATTGCAGCCAGTAGATGAGATCACACATAAGAAAAGTCACTCTTAAAATGACCCGATCTCTACACCGTACACACTACAAAGCTTGTTTTTGTCTTTACCCTGGTTGGCCATCAGCCAGGCACTTGTGACCAGCAGCAGATATATTCCCGAAGATATTATACAGCAATCAAGAAAATGACTGGATAAAAGTCATGACTAGGACCCCAAATGGTTTACTTTAACAAACCCTTTGCTTTCCAGAAGAAAACACCATTTGTCTTCTCCATGTTGATATGCATGAACTGTTCAATGCATTGATGCAAAATGTCAAAAATGGCTTATAAACTCTTACTCTACCTGAACTGAAAGCATCTTCTCAAGGTGCTTTCATGCCAAACATATGAGCATGAGAAGTTTGTCTTGAAGCATACTCAGAGGAAACTAAAAGTAGCCTCTCTGCTCTGCTACCTTTAAGCAGCCATTCATTTAGCGTTTTTCAGTATGTCTGGGCACTTGTCCTTCAGGCATAACCTCAGAACAGTCCTCAATCATCACACGATACAAACAGAAGCTTACAGAGGAGCAGCGCTGTTCCAAACAACTTCTGTGCATTGCATGCTGAAAAATGTGCAAATATTCAAGACTGTACCATCACTACAGAAGACTGCACAAGTTTCTGCTTTCAAGTAAGCGCAAGTGTACTTTCACAAGTAACTGTTCAAGTATTGTAAATGTTACAAGGAGATTTTAAAGAAAAGAATGTGCCATCTCTGCATGAGCAACTATGTTCAAGGCATAGAACAGGATGACCCTTTTACCCTCAAAAAAAGCCAAAGACAAAAAGAATTGATAGATCTGGTATGAACAGAAGCAAAAGTTCAAGTACCATCTCAGTGTACTGTCCTTCAGAGACCAAAAGTGAAAAAAAAACCTGAATATTTAGTGATGGAAAGTTTTTGTCTGACAAGCCTTAAGCAGAGTTCTATTAGGTCCAAGATGTATTAGCCCAAGTGTGAATAGAACACAGAGCTTCTTATATGTCAAGAACAGGTGATAGTAATGAAGATGGCAAAATTCAGATCTGTTCTCACTCCTATCAACTATTATACTATTTCCAGAAATCAAGGGTAGGAAAGTGAATGGGATGGATACTGTTTTGTAAGTACAGAACAATTAAACTGAAGGAAAAGAACAGGAAAGTGAAAGAAGAAAAAAATGCTAAGGAAAAGCACTAAAAGTATCTTCATTTCAACAGTGATATGTACAAGTATCTACACCATGTGAAAACTTTCAAACTGAGAACACATTATGCTGACCTGAAAGAATGAAATGAGATACACAACATCTCCACTATTACATCCTGTAGAGGTGACAGGCTATACCTGAAAAACAGTCATCCGCTGACTTGCCAAAATTGATCTTATCAAAGTTGGGCAAGAAATAGTTAAGTTCAGCATATTACTGAAAAGAAAATCCTGCTTTTGTAGAAATCAAACCTAGCTCCTTATCTATATATCCCGGTAAGTCCAGGATAGGTGTAGATTGTTTCTTCGCTTCTAGGATTTTTCAACACAAGAACCCTTCAATAAACAGATTTTGCATTATTTTACAGCTGTGTGGGGTGGTGGATATTTGTTATTGTTTTGGTGGGGTATTTTTAAAGATCCTTTCATAAAGAGGTAGTATTTCCCCATAACATGGTGACTACCTAGACAGACACCCTCTTTCTCCCTAGCAAACAAAAGTATTACTTAATGAAAACATCTGTGCTGACACAAGATTACCTTAATTAAAGAGTTCCACTCAAAAGAAAACATAGGGATACAGACTAGGGAAGTATCAATATAGAAACAGACCTACTTCTGTTCACTTATTTATGTGTACATGTGGAATGAAAGTTTCCATACCTGGGACCAGGGCTGTGGCTGCCTGGGTATGTTACAGTGTAATACAGATTACAGCAGTTGCCAGACGCACATCCAACAAAAGAACCCATCAGAATGTCTGACCTACTATGCTGTCTTTAAAGTATTGCAAGAGATGACATTTAAAGCACATTTGTTAGATGCTTATGATGATGTATACTACCATAGAGATAAGTTCTGATGATTCTCAAAACAAATTATGATAGAAGTCAAAAATCTTCAGAGCAAAGGAAGCAGTATGTATACAGAATGAAGTTGCCAAATGATCAGACATAAGCAGCAGGAATAAAAAAGACCTTCAACATTATTTTCAGTTTCAGAATGTTAAAAAGCTGAGAAAAAAAACCTCTATAAAATCATATGCAAATAAATCTGCTTAACCTTGAATGCATAGTTTTACTCTGTGTGTGGGGTTCTCTCATCCAATTAGCTCAGTAATTTAGAGGCTAATTTTTAATCAGAAACTATCATTAATGTGATGAGCAAAGAAGCTCACAAACCATCTTGTAAGACTATATGTGTTCAGGGTTTCCCAAAGGAGAATTCAAACTTAAAATGCTGAACAATGACTTATGTCATTCTCAGCACTGTCACACACAGTTGCCCCCTAAATATTGTCTTCTGTGAACCAAAGATTTCAAAAATCCTCTGGATGAAGAAAACTTTCTGTTACTTTACAGTCACTATGGTTCAGAATGTCTAAAATGTAAATAATTTAGTAAAAAAAATTCAAATAAAAGAAGTCCATGATGGCATTAAAAATAAATTTCCAATCCTACCAAATATTTCATGTGAATTTGATGTCAACTTCTGATTTACATGCTAAATGCTAATACACATTAGCATGCAGATGACTACTCTAGGCTCTCATTAAAGCAAAGACTAGGTGAAAATCCTTGCTTTGCCAAAGCTTTTATGTTTATGTGTGCATACAAGTCATGCAAAAATGCTGAAAAAACAATCAACATGCACTAACTGACCTGTAATTGTTAGGTGTTACAAAGCAATTAAAAATTTAATAATTACAGAATTATTCAAGAAGTGCTGTATCTTAATTATCATGTAATTTAGTTAGTGTATATCCATATAATTTTTCAAACTGAGGAAAAAATTTTTTTTACTAGTTATCTCCAGAAATTGTTTAAAAATACTTCCAAAATAAAAGCACAGCAATTATGGGAGCTTCTCCAAAGTGACATAGGATGCCACCCAGAGGGGCCTGGACAAGCTCCAGGAGCAGCTCCATGGGAATCTCATGGGGTTTAACACAGCCAAGTGCTGGTGCTGCACCTGGGTCAGAGCAACCCCCGGAATGAGCACAGGCTGGGGATGGACAGATGGAGAGCAGCCCTGCCCAGAAGGACTTGGGGGTGCTGCTGGAGGAGAGGCTGGACATGACCCAGCCATGAGCACTCCCAGCCCAGAGAGCCAAGTGTGTCCTGGGCTGCATCCAAAGCAGCGTGGGCAGCAGGGCCAGGGAGGGGATTCTGCCCCTCTGCTCTGCTCTGTGAGACCCCACCTGCAGTGCTGCATCAGCTCTGGGGTGCCAGCAGAGGAAGGACATGGACCTGCTGGAGAGACTGCAGAAATATGGAATAGATTTAAACTAAAAGGGTAGAGTTAGATTGGATATTAGGAAAAAATTCTTTACTGTAAGAGTGGTGAGGCACTGGAACAGAAGTCCAGAGAGGTCCCTAAACTGTTCCAAGGACCAGTTGGATGGGGCTCTGAGCAATCTGGTCTGGTGGTTGCCCCCCATCCATGGCAGGGGGGTTGGAACTAGATGATCTTTAATGTTCTTTCCAAGCCAAACCATTCTATGATGACAGCTTTAATACCACTTTATGCACTTTGTATAGTTGCTAACGTAATTTCCAAAAGCATTTTTATCATGTAGTTCAACCCAGAAGTTTGGTTTAAAGTACATAATTAAAATAGGTCAACTGCTCAGAAAACTCAGAGAGTAAAGGGATATCGAATAAAATGTTGGTAAATGCCCAGGAAAGTGAAGGGCACTATAAAATCAAGATTATTTTCTATACAAAGCCACCAAAAAGTTCAAATTTACATTACTGCCATTTCCTAGTTCTCTAAGCCTGGAGCTGTAAAAATAATTAAAAGCCCATAAATAGCAATTACAAGCTCATATTTAAAACAAACAAACAAAAAACAAACAAACAAAAAGCAAATTAAAAAACCCACCCCACTACTCCCAGAAAAAGCCCAACAACCACTAGTCCCACAACATTATCACACTATACTTTAAGAAGCAGATGAAGTTTAAATCTTTCAGAAAACTTCTCATGGTAGGAATGTCCTCAAAATGCAAGTTGTTCATTATTTTTACACTAACATTCCTATGCATTTAGTTCTCTTCACCTCTTTAACTTTGAATTTTTGTCTTTTCAACATTTGTGATTTATGAAATGGCTGTCAAAGGTTTTGACATATCCACATTCAGCAGGCAGAAAGTTAAAGTTGGTTGCCCCCATTACAGAAAATGATGCTTAATGAAAAAAAAAAAAACAAACCAAACAACAGAACTCATGAGAAAAAATGTCTTCTATATAGATAGGCAAAAAGTGTTGCATTACAAGATTCAGAATCTGCACTTACTCTTTACCCCTTTCTTCCCCTTTCGTTCCTTCTTGTACTGTTCCTTCAGTTTACTTATTAGTCCCTGGTCTACATCCCAAACCTCAGCAGTTGGGGACAGGTCATCTTTGTCTACATGCAGCATATTATTAAAAGAAAAAAAATCAGCAATTGGCAATGCAAGCTGTTGTTGATTTACTGTCATAGTTGTATAAGAACATTAATAAAAGTTATTATTAAATCTTTATTTTAAAGGTGCAGTCTCAGTTTTAAGTTTATAAAAGACCAAGTTTCATTTCATACAGTTTTCCAAGGCACTGTATATTATCAGTTACATATTTGAAAATTGTATGTTAATTTGTTACCAAGGAGCAAACAAATTAAGCTTCATAAGTAACAGTTTATATTAGATACTTCAAAATACACAAAAATTCATTGGTGTTCAGAAACAATTACTGCATCTTTAGAAAGACAGTGTTAAGAAATTATTCAGCCAGTGTTGAATAAGCAAATAAAAGCATTCATGCTATATCTCTCATGAAAATGCAAGCTGAGTAAGTCAGTGCCAGTTTATTCATGAAGACTACCATGCATCCTTTCGCATTCATTCTACATGCACAAGAAAGAAATCTTGGTCCTACATATAACCAGAGAAACAAGTCTATAAACACAGTTTTTCACATAAAGATGAATAAAAGTAATTTGCACAGGTGGACATCCATCTGCATTCCAGAAATTAAATCATAATTAGCAGAAATACATTACACAGTAGTTTCAGAAGATATATCTTTTTCTGTTTGACAAATAGAGTTAATTATTCTTTATGAAAATTCAGGTCTCCACTTTTCTGAACTATCCATTTCAATAATTTCTGGAAACTCAGAATTGTAAAAAGATAAACCTGTTTCCAAGACAAGGCAAACATAACATTTACAGAAGTACTTTTGCTAGTAGACAACCAGGCAGCAACCGAATTTGGTTTGCGTGCCATTTCAGCTTTATACTCACAAATTCTTTACGCATAGAATCATAAGACTTAGTTCCTCAATTCCCAACTTCCAATATGATTGTACCCATTTTTGAAGTTATAACCATTATAATCATAAAAGCGCACAAGAGCAGGCATATACAGCAGAAACAAAGTAACATGCATTTAGAATAAAAACAATAGGAGTTATTCCAAGTACATGTTTCATGACAAAACATGACAACGAATGAATAGACAGATACCCTAGGACACTGATGCATCTACCATCACTCAGTGACAATCTTGATCAAAGAGGTGGAACACAGAGACGGCAAGGGCGGTGAAACATGAAATGGGAGCATAATGGCAGCATCCCCTGAGCTGTTCACAAAGAACTCTGGCGATGAGCAGGGAACAATGACATCCTACACCAAACTACAGCTACATCTACCAAACTGCAAACACAAAGATCTCAATCTTTCTAATCACTGGGCCTAAGCATTGACAGAGAGGAATAGTGATTACCCAGGAAACACAAGAAGCACAGAAAGATAAGTCAGAGAACACGCCCAATCAAAGAGAAAAAAATCAAAACTGCTAAAACTCAATTAAAAGAAAACTCCATTAAAAACTAATCAAAATTAATTAATAAAATTCCAAAGCACCATTAATAAAACAAAGTAATCAGCTCGGTTGAAGCACTGCAGAGAAGGATTAGGGAATTAAACTGAACCAGAAGATGACCACATGCAACATCAATGTAATGCTATTCTAATAAATGTCATTTTAGTACATTTTAAAAGGTGCAGGACAAATTAAACCAGGACAGTGCAGGTAATGGCAAAATTGAAGTAACATGTTCAGTCTGTGTTCTGCATTGAAAGTTTAGAAAATGTCTGTAGAGCACAAAACAAATAGGGCATTAAATATCAAGACAAAGAATTTAAAGGAACTAGGCTCATTCAGTCAACAGAAAACAGGAAAAGCACAAGCCCGCAAACATAAATATTCAAAACCAATACTGTTGGCTGCAAAAATGTAGTCTGCAAATAGAAAACTAGGTAAAACACAAAGTCAGATTATCTAGGTAGGCAGTGAAATGAATTTCAAACAAGATTTTTAGGAAAACCCAGCAGTGTTCTTCTTCAGCATGCCTAGATATATTAGGCTACTTCAGAACGGAGCCATGTAACTGTAAGACCTCTGCAATTGCCTGCAACAGTGACCTTCTCTGCACTCAACTGATACAGGACAGCACAGAGGACATGCAGGATGTCCACTGACCAGTATAACTGAGTGGAGAAAGCCTGGCTTTAAATTTTTTTCTATTTTAAAAGTGTTTTGGAAATGACCCAAGAGCCTGAGTTTCAGTCACACTCTGCCAACCAGAATTCTGGGCACAGCCAGTCATTCTCAGACTCATGGTCCATCTGTAAAGAGAACTTTTGTGTTTCATGCAGAAGTGAAATCCAGCGATGAACACAGGAAACCATAAGCAGAATAAAGAGACTACACAATATGTTAAGTCTGTAATATGTGCCACAATATATAACAATATGCATACACTGCTGATTGCTTAAGCAAACTGAAGTTATATACGCATTTTTTTTTTGATACTAAATCACCACAAGGAATTTATTTTTTTTAATCTAAAACTGTACATTTTTCTTTGGTATGTCACATCACTTTGATTCTTCATTTAACGCTACTTGAACTTGCTCATCTTCCACTATTTTGAAAATAACATGTTCTTAAGTAAAACATATTGCATGACAGGACACTTTAAATCACAATGTTTAGAATTAAATACTCAAAGTATGCTAACTTAGGCACTTAAATAAAAAAGAATGTGTTCATAAAAAGCTGTAATATAGAAGAAAAGAAAAGCAATCCAAACTTCACAACACTCAATGACAGGTGTGAAGAAATCTTCAACAGAAAAAAATGTAACTATCAAATTTGGTGCTGAAATATTTTAGGATATTGAAAGTTCGACCTATAGATAACAGTTTGCAATTAAGTACTGTAAACATTACTAAAGTAAGACCAGGCAATATATTTAGAGCCTAAACATCAGATGCCTTCCAGATATTAAATAAAAGCATTATAACTAATTAGAAATGTAAATATTTACTTTTTTTCCAGAAGGCTTAAATGTTTGCAAAAGTAAGAAGTGACAGAATGAGGCTAATGACAGGAAAACTAAAACAGGAAGAAAAAAAACTAACAGAAGAGAACAACTATACATTATGAAGAAAAATTTGATTTTTAACTGAAATATTTAAGTTCATGATTGATGCAACTGCTAAGGAAGTAATAGTACATATTCATTTAAATTAAGTTTTTCCTCAAAATAAATAATTAACTGGATAGACCTGGATATTTGAAGTAACAAGTTTCATAGAGTTGAAAATAACATGACAGGCTAAAATAAATTGGTTTAGGCAGCGTATTGTTTTATTTTAGAATACATTTAAGTGAAACAGTATTTAAAACGTTATCTGTGATAGTTAACAAAAGTCTTGTTGTATTTACACTGATCTTTAAAAAGTAACACCCCCAAGATCTGATGGACTGTATCCTTAAATGTCCATTTAAGGAAAGAACATCTGTACTAAAATCAGTGACATACTGTGAAAAAAATATTGCTACTACAGTTGTAGGCATGTCTTTGTCATGATTTAAATAGTAAGTTGCAAAATATACAAAAAAACTTATGAAAATTGTCTTCATATGGCAAAACTTCCCACTTTCTTGTCTCAGATATGAGGCTTGTTTTTGGTAGCAATGGGATTGCTGCAGTTAAATCAGATGTCACAAGTGCATACAAACTCCTAAAATGCTTTGCCTCACTTTGTTATGGGTTCATTTTAACTGTAATAAAAAACATTCAAACAGCTCTGTGAAAAGTGTTGAGGGTCAACTCGATTTTTAAAACAGACCTTAAAATTAGGTAACTACTTGAGAAAATGCCAGATGTAGAACAACTGGAAAGTAATCTTTGGAAACAATGACTCAGAATTTCAATGGACAAGCTAGTTCAACACAGTAGGTTTCAGCAGTCTGCCATAGATAAATCTTTGCATGAATTACAGTATCAAACTATTTTTGCTTTAATATACAATAGTAAGACTGATACTAGAACCACAACTTTCTACATCACTATATTCGAAGGGATGTTGCAAGCAAAGTCAAAAACTGTTCCTTCAGGTTCTATGAGATATCTTACACCAAAAGATCTGCCTGTGTGCCTAAATGAAAAGATCATCAAGAAACTGTTCAAATAACATCAACTTCAAAAGGGAACAACAGCAAGCAAATAAAATGCTACTAAAAATAGACCATTATTACCAAAACTAACAGCTTGTTCAGCTTCATCTTCCAACTAGAAATAAGACAGTTTTAAAAATAAAGGTGACTAATCCTTTGATACTAGTTTCTAGGAAAGAATGCTTTCTAATCCTTGGTACCTTCAAAATCAAGACTGGATTATTTTCCTGGAAGATGTGCCATTATTTTAATTTTTGTAAATCCTTATATTTTCTTTGCTCACTAGGTTGCTTACTGAAGTATGACTTCATTAATGGTCACAATGACAAAACGCTCAAAAACATACTCTGATTTTGGGGTTTACAATTTAAGATTTACAGTAAGTACCTATGAAATTGCTTGTATCACAGTTCAGAAAATAAAATAGTCAATTTACCATTTAAAAGCAGATATTGATTATTTGAGTCACTATTCTTTTTCCTATACTAATTTTCTCCTTTCAATCTCCTCTTTTGAAACATGTAGGTTGCAGAAGTTACTGACTTAAAATATTTTTTTCACATCAAATTACTAATAAAAAGTTGGGCTATTAGAAATGGTTTGGGTTTTTTTTATTTTTCTAATACAAGTCATATTAGCAACAACATCTAAAAATCTCAGTCAGAAAAATGAAAGAACTAATTGTCCATTTTTCAAGTACACCGAAGAAATTAATTTAACTTAGGTACAAAAAGTTTGAAGGTCCTGGTAAGAAACAAATAGGAAAAAAAAGAAAACTGTACTTGAAAGCAAATTTAATGCAGATATAAAAACATTTAATGCAGGTATAAAAACATTCAGAATCCCAGTCTTTCTTATCTAAAAAAGAAATATTCTCCTTAGTTTTGAAATCAAAACCAAATGTAACTACAATTGTACTTGCAGCACCTACATCAATATATATATGAAAGTTTCACCATACAATATATGATTTTCTAAGTATCAACATTTGATCATCACACTCATACACACATCCACACAATTTTAGTAGGTATTACAAAACTCTTAGGAACTATCATGAACAAGTATTCCCTTATTTTTAAACACTTTTATTAGTGTCTTACCCCACTCTGTTCCATCTCCTGAACTTCGAGCTTCTCCAGCTCCCTCACCATCTTCAGCTGTCACTAAAAAGTCAAATTCTTTCAAAGCTTCTTCAGTATCAGGGTCATCTGTAAGGTCAGCAGCTAAACCTTCATTACCAATCTGCAAGAAGATAAATATTTTCCTGCATTAGAATCATAAACAGATTTTCTAGTCAAAATTAGAAGAAAAATAGGCTATTCTCACTGGGTAATTTGTTGCAGGGAAAAACATTTTTCAATTTAAAATGCAGAAAATGATACTTAGATCTCAGTTGGCTTTCAAAACAAAAAAGAGAGCAGCGCAGCCTAGTGAACATTACGAAATAAAAAGAACTCTGACACTAGCTTTATGAACAAAAATCTCAATTACCCCAGTCTTTAGGTTTTTTTTACTTAACAGATAACAATTAGAAAACTGTTGATTTTCTTGCCGTATCAATAGCTCTGCAGAGAAAGCTTACAAACTATGCTTTCTACTGGTCCAGGGGCCTTTCTTTTTGCGTGCCATTTTTATTTGGGTTAAGCATAAGCTTGAAATATACAGCATTTTAAGAAAATTGTCTTTTTACTATTTCTAACCATATCTTCACCTTAAACAAACAAACCCTATACTAAGGCATCAATGAAAAGTTTTATTTCATTCTTTAGGTGAAGAAATTTTCTGCACAATGCCCTTACTTTAGCAGAAAGAAACAATTTTTATAAAGGTAACTATAAATGATCCTTTTGCCTTCTATAAAAAAAAAAAGCAAGCCTTGTCAAAAGTCAAAAGTTGAGCGTACAATCTTCCTATGTGCTTAGAGATTTACTTGATAATCTTTTTATCAGACGTTTTATAGAAAAAAAGGGATTCAACTCAATGCATGACTAGTCTCTTCACCAGAAGTCCAAGGTACAGTGAAAACCCCTTCCTGACAAAACAGTGTGAGAGATTAAAGAATTGCATCAAGCCAAGCTCACACTCCCCACTATTTAGGAAAATCCAGTGCAGCAACAGGGTCGTCATGCTACAAAATACTGCTCTCAGCAAAAAGTAACAAAACTGTTTGTAAAATATTCACAAATAAATATCTCTAAATAAAGAAACCCCAATGATGGGGATTCCTTATTGGAGAAAGAATTTTAAAATGGGACAGGTAAACACCATCTATCCTACCTAGAAAGTTGCCCACAGAATGGAAAACAACCAGTAGAACCTTAAACAAAAGGTTGAGACAAGTCTCCGCTAAATTCTTAATATATTTAGTAAAAAAAATGCCTAAAAGGAAGAATTAAACATGTATTTGATATGGAAACAATTTTTTTCCACATTACATAACTTCATTTCCTCTAAGGAATTGTTTCTATCTTGTTCAAAATGCAGAATGGATGCACATTGTATTGTGCTAAATTTGCCTAATAAAGGGACCTAAAGTATGCAGAGAAGATGAAATGGCCAATTCATCAATTAATATTTGCAAACAGCTTCGTTAGTTGTTTTTAAGTTTGCAATGTAATGTATTAAGTAAATCACCAAATTTATTAGTGATGCATCTGCATATAACCCATTCAGATAACAAAAGTGCAACAAGCACTTTGACATTACATATTTATATCATCTCCAGAGAAAAAATTCCTTTTTTAAAGGGAATTTCAGATCTATTTAGAAAAAAATTAAAATTTCTTTTACTTTGTGTTTCTTATTTATCCGATGCTTTTCTTTTCCTTCTGCAATATCTTCTATCATGTCATTCTCCTCTTCTTCATCACTATCATCCGCGTTTTCTAAGAAATTGAATGTTTCAAGAACATCACCAGAATTCCTATATAAACAAAAACATTAAGAGAATACATTTTACTTGCTGAAGAGATTTAGAAGATTAACCAGATTAAACAAAACTGCTACCTGACAGCTTAAGAGCTTTAAAACCAACAAAACAAGAAATTACTGAATGAAGAAGTTTCTATATCTGCTTAAGTCCTTATTACAAAAGCACTACTCAACAGTAGTGCTTAAAATAACAACTCTCCTTAAAATAACAACTCCAAAGTGATAATAGTACATAATTCAACATCAACACATAATTTTCCTATATATCATGTTAGTATAACATACATATACGTATGTAATAGGTGTACATGTATTTATGTATAATCAATTTCAGTTAAGTTTACAGTTGTTTGTGGTCAGCTACACTCACAGGTGTTTACAGACTCTCCGGCCAAAAGTTCAATGTAAACTGCCCAGTATATATCAATGACTAAGCAAAACAAACTTCATGCATTTCTTGTCTCTTCACTTACCTTTTGATTTCCTGTCCCTTTTGTTTTGACGAAGGAGATTCACCCCCATTCAGGATCTGTTCTAAGTTCTTTGTCTCTACTGAACCATTTGGTTCTGAATTCGAGAGCCCAAGCAAAGACCTTACCCGCTGGGAGCGTACATCCAATATTGTATCTGTATAACCTACTTCCTGAAGATACCTAGATATGTTAAGAGAAGAAAGAAAGAGGAAAGGAAATTTGATGAAAAACGAAACTTAGTATTCACTGTCAAAAATGAATGCCACTGTTGTAACATTTAAGGAAAAATAAGCTTTGCTATCCATCTCACATGGAAAACCTTATTCTGTACTGCTTGAAGCCCAGGACTCTGAGGTCCTGAAGAACAAATCACTATTTGCCCACCTCAGTTACTCTGTTTCATAGAGCTCCTCAAACTGCAAGGAAAAGTATGAATACATCGATATCCAACAATGCTACTTACTGTCGCAGTAACTGTCTGCCTTGCTTCCAGGTCAATTGGCTATTCTGAGGTACTGCAGGAACCTCTGTATCTTTGGTATCTTCTGAAAGACACGGTATTATAGTTAACATCTAACTTATATTGCTTTTAGACACAAACAAAATTTCCCATCAAGTCAGAAACATATATCATGATCTCTAGTTTCAACTGGGTAAAAACGTACCCAAAATGTGGTACTTGTTCAACAGAAGGGAGGGGAAAAAGGGAGGGGATGGCATATATATCTGTACACCATAATTTTAAGGCACACTATGCAAATACAGGCCCAAAGACTTCTCAAAGGCCAACATTTCAAAAGAAGTCAAATGCAATTCTACTTATTAAAGAGGCCAGCATTATTAGGGGAAATGCTTTCTTCCATCTGCAATACCTTGAAGGGCAAAACTGGTATTATCAACTTGATATTTACAACTGCAAAATCAGATGCATTCCAGAAAGGGAGTAAGGATAGCTTATTTTTTTCTTCCTTGGGGTCTTTTCTTTGATTTAAGATAAAAACATTCAGAGATCCTCCAAAAAAAAAAAGACAATTAATTTTGATTTTCAGATTAAAAAATATTTACCCCATGCCCCAACTTTCCTAGATATATTCCCTATAACAGACCTAAGAGGGAGGTGAGAAGAAGAAAGCTGCAATAAATTAAACAGACAAAAATTTACTGTAAAAAAGTTACCTGATTCAAAAGTTGGCATTTTCAAGTCACCTTGGTTCAATTCTGTGCCATATTTTAATTTATGATATTTTGCCCTGAAAAGGTATGCAGAAATTGTTATCAAATTAGTAGACAAGAGACTTTGATCAACTCAAAACATTCTACTGCTCCCATTTAAAGCAACCATACCAACACAGTACAATGAATCCAGCTAGAACTGTTGTGATAATTCCTGCATCAAGCAATTCTTTCTAGTCTTTCAAGAACATAGTTTTGAGATAGTATTTTGACATTTATTCACAACTATCAAGTAACTTACAGAAAAGAGTTTAGTGTGTTCTCCAAGAACGTGGAGTTTTTTCTGCGTATCAGCTAATTAGAGAACCTTTCAAACACCAGCAGGTTCAAGAACTTAGCAGAAATAATTCTGCCAGTTGTACCACTGTCATAGGTAGCCAATCACACTACAATGAATGAACCTCTTATTTGGGACTCCTGCCTATCTGACACTTTCGATTTCAACTTCAATTGGTCTTCTGCTCTGTCTTAGCTTATGACATGTATCCCTCTGAAGAACTATGTTAGAGTGGCTGTTTCTCTCATCACCTGTATTCTCTTCCGAATTTTTGCCTTCTTGTTGACTGGAGGCTTAGCTTCCAATTTCTATTTAGTCCACCTATGAAAATGCACCTCAGTCCTTCCCATCTTCTGATCTCAGATTCTCTAACCCTGATCTCTCCTTCTCCATCTGATATTCTAAGGTCTGAACAGCACGCCTAGGCCTGAGTTGATTTACAAGACGAATCTTGAGCATGGTGCGATTAATACCATCAAGGCTTTTTAGTTAAAGAAAGATTATGAAAATATTTATGTAAGTTGTTCTTAATGCCAAACCAACTGTTGTAGAGACATCTGTATAACCTTGTGTAAGATATATTAAGAGATTCTCCCAACTAATGACCCTAAAGGCTTGTTAGTAGGAGAAATCCTCTCAATCTATATCCCTAGAGACTTGTTAGTGGAATATTTTAGGCAAAAAGCCTCCCAGCCATGGCTGGGCTCTGGCCCTGACCAGCCGGGAAAGCGTGTCATCAGAACCAGAAGTTTTCTGCACAAAAGGATATCAAGTCATTTGAACTTGTTGATTTGGGCCTATAAAAGCTGGACCCCTTTCTCGGCAAACCTGAGATCTCACCTACAAGTGGACACACACTGCGTAAGATTTTCCCAATTTCCCAGAAGGCTTCTCCAGGTGCTTACTGCAAAAGGATAGCAACTCTGGATAACGATGAAATACTTAGGCAACTGCTGATGTATCTTTCTCAATCACTATTCTCTCTCTCACATAGTAATGATTAGATGTACTATTTTGCTTATTTTTGCTTGTTGCGAAAGCCGAATGAGTAATATGCTTATTGTTTTATCAAATGCATCCTCTTACATCTGTGTTGCCTCAATATTAATATTGAAACAAGACCATTCTTTCCACTGCTGTCTGTGTTCATTCCACCACCCTCATCAATCAGCAAAACATCATCACTTTTTAAATACTGGTCTTGGTGATACTATTTCCATGAAAGTATGCATGAGCTTTCAAAATTTTATGCTCTACCCAAGTCGCCTATCAAAATGTCTTCAGCTCCCTTTACAACCAGGAATCTCATCTGAACTACCTATGCCTATATCCTGGAATTCTCAAACTTTATCATTGATCTTTCACAGTTTGACTTCTACCTTACAGACCCTTTGCAAAAACACTCAAAACCTCAAGGTAAAGAGCTCTAGATGTTCTGCAGTAGAGCCAAAGTAAAGAATCTCCATAAAAACATTAGCAGCCCTATTTTAAAGAACCCTCTAAGCAATACTTAGAGGTTGTCTATCACTCTAAATGAAACATCTGACTAAAGATTTAAGAATAACTGAACAGCACTTAGCTCCCATCAATCATAAAAGCTATTCTTGAATATGAAACTTCTCAAGTAAAGACACATAATGGAACACATGCTGGACAAAATCAAGGATTTCCAAAAAAACTTCTCCAATGCCTGAGCCACTATTGAAAGTGTTTTCAAACTGAAAGTACAGGAACACCTCAAAAGGTGCCTTATCTATTTGATGGGAAGAATTTTCTTCTAGATTACACAAATTTCTGCTAAAATTGCAATTTGGAAATCTCATTAATAAACTGTCAGTAGATGGCACTATTGACCCTTTTCAGTAAGATAAAATCCCTTATTTCATTGCAACCACATTGTACCTGAAAATTAGTAAAGCTCCAGAAGAGTTTTTGTGACCTGAATCTGTCTGCCAAATAAACAGAAGCATATTTTTTAACTATTTATGAATATGTTTATAGCTCATCCCTGCACTAGTTCAACTGTCTACCTCAGGTCCTCTCTTTAAACTGAGACATAAAACTTCATGACGCATTATAATAGGGCAATGTTCCACCAAGCTTTCCAAATATGAGAAGCACAGTGAGAGACTGGAGAAAATTATTATTGGCTCAAGACAACTGAAGTGCGTCTGGTTAACTCAAAGTAGGATGGGTTAGAGTTTGCTAAGTCAGTGCCTTGTGGAATGCTTTCTTTTGATTGCATGTTTGGTTTAAAATTTGCCAGTAAAAGTTTGTTGTTTAATCTCCTGAGAACTTTGTCATGTTTTCCCATGCACCCACCTCAGGATATAAAAAAAGCCCAAACCCCTTTAAAAAACTTGTCAAGCTAGTCTGGGACTTTACAAATACACACTATGATTTATATGCCCTAAAAAGTATTGTCCATTTGGGCCGTAAAAATCCCCAAGCAACCCTAAACAACCAAAATGAAAATAATTCAAGTTAAATAAAAAATATTGTTGACAAAATATTTTTTGCTCAATTCATAAGTGAAGCCAATAAAGCACTATAATTGAAAAGCCAACCTAAGTTTGTTTAATTTAGAGCTGTGACATACTATTTAGGAGCAATTGTTCCATTTTGAAGTTGCAATTTCAAAACATTAATTAAAATTTTACTTTAATTGTTCATTAGCACAGATAATAATGTATCTGATCTAGAATTATACCAATGACTAGCCACTATAAATAAGCCAAATTCTGCTGCATGCTGTGAAAACTTCCATTTCACAGCAAAAATTAATCTTATTAAATTCCAACCAACTATATATTCACACATCTATTCCTTTCCCTGTCGGGGCCATTACTATATATATCTTAAAAAACACTAACAAACTACAATGTCATTGACAAGCCAGTGACAATACTCCTCTACACCACAGAGTAACTCAATTCTACAAGGTGCAATGTTTCAATATTTGGAGTATTGACTTACCTAAGGCTAGGTTTCCATGAATAAAAGAAGAGTAGAAGAAGCAACACCCTAACTTGATTTAACTGCTTCCTGCTATTTAACTATTGAATCACACCACTCAGCTGCAAGGATGTAAGTTAGCTCCAGTACAAAGCCCATGAAGTCAAAATACAGCCACAGTCTTATTATTACAGCAAGTCTCATTAATTTAAGCACAACACTGTAGTAACAAAGCTTAGAGTGGCTGGGTCTGCAAAGCACCATACAAGAAAACACACTAGATACAATCAAAGAAATCCCATGCATATAACAGCGTGAACCTAATAGGACCTGCATAGGACCCAATTTTATTACTAAAAAATTATCAACTATCAAACCATTTAAAGACACTATAATGTTTTACTTGTCTAAAACAGTATTGCACATACTTAGAAATAAATTCTAGAAATATCAAACTACTTTGTAACAATTACTGCATTTTATTTAATCTTATACACTGATGTTTTGCTTCATAATCTTTTCCTGAGAAATCAAAACAGTTGTCTAGATGAGTTTGTGCCTGACTCCTTCTAATTGGTATTTCACTACATAAAACTTTTTGATGGCATCAGGGAGTTAGCAACAAAAAAAGAAAATAGGGGGTGAGTGGAATCAGATGCAACACTGAAACTTGTAGTCAACATTATTCAGGTCTGAAATTCTCAAAATTTATTTTGCTTTGGAGCTAGTGTACTTTCCTTAGTTGTGATTCTTCACTCAGGGGAAAAATGACAAAAAAATAATATTTATTATACTGAACACCGAGTGCAACAAGCAAGAAACCAACATAACATCATTCTCAGATGATTTACTGGCAAGTCAGTACCTGCTTGCTTTCAATTACTCAATCTATCATACTTTCACAGTTAGACCTCCTCAAACTTCTGGACACTTGTAGCTTCCTTGTTGCCTCCTATACATTCACCAGTAAACTCAAGTTTCAATTCCCACTATTACCAATCCTCATGAGAATTATGGCTGGAACTTCAGCCAGGATCTTCCTCTTGAAAACTATTGCAGTGTTGGATTGCACCCACCAGAACTAAAGCAAACAGTATGTTCCTGCTGTTACTCTTCCGGTGTACATGTTTACAAGTTTCTTAGCTATCAGATGAATTTTAGAATTTCATGGGAAGACTATAAAGACTATAAATTTCAAGAAAGGAATGAGGTTTTACCAATGTAATTCAAACTGGGCATCTTGTTATAGGATGCCTTCATGCTCCAGCTGAAATTAAGTGCCTCTGATTTACCTTAATAAGCCGGCAATTCTCACTGCTATATGGTGTACATTAGCAAAAAGTCCTTGTGCAGCACAGTTCATTACTGCCAAAATATACAAAACCTTTTCCTTCAACTTCAGAAAGTTACTTACATGCAAGACACTTGCATCTGCCATAACAGCATATTATTTCTTTGATATGCTCAGTGTTCTTTATACCCTAAGACCCTGCATACCTTTCATCTGCCTTGAAACCCAGAGTGGCTTACACGTTATCTGTACGATATGACAATGTAACTTTTAGTCACACACTGGCTAGAAACCTTGAGTGACTTCCATTAAAAGGACAGGCTGAATGCCTATTACTTCACCAGAAAATAGATGATGTGCTGATATGGCTTTCTGTATGAATATACACTTTTCTGAAGTACCTCTATACTGGAGAATTCACACAGAAGATCGAAGCCATCTTGCCAAAACATTAGGTTTTAATATGAAAACAACTGAAACTTATTTCTGTACTAGTCCCTTACTCATAATAGTGATCCATAATGTAAAATGTATTTAGACATACTTATGCCTAGACAACTAACTTAAAACTAGCCAGGTGAAACCTCACTACGTTTTGCTACAAAATTTTAAATTTACCCTGGCAGGAATGTTCCCTCAAAATACACAAATAAAGACTACATATTTTGTTGCCTGATTGTCAAGATGTTTCACCATTGGACTCAACTGCTTTATAGGAGACAGATAAAATAAAAAATAAGAACTCTATTGAAAGTATAGGCACATGGCAAGATTATTTCCCAAGTGACTTTACAAAAATAACTACCAATTTTGGTTACATGAAAGAACCGAGCAACAAAGGAACACACAGGTTTGAAGGACATTAACCTGTATAGACTGAATGGAATTTTAATTTTTTTAAGAAGGAAATTAATGCCACAGAAAACACACTTAGTGAGGCTAAATATGCAAGCCTCTGCCACATGAAAAAAAAAATTTCAAAATGAAGAAATTATTAAAGGACTTTTTCCTTCACAAAATACCATTTTCACCATGCAACACATACAACATAGTTGAAAGGGATCAAGAGAGCAGTATTTTTCATCCTTTCCAGTCAAATGCAACTGAAGCACCGATAAAGGTATAGTAATAAGGTATGAACACTTCGGGTATGTTCATTCTTACTCAGTACACTATAACTCAAACCCAGAAAAAGGAAACTGTCCTGTTTGTCTATTTAAGGCACAAGTCCAAACATTTTGAAAATTATGCACTTTTTAATATAAAAGACACTAATGTTTGCTAGAAAACACAGGGTGAAGAGTATAACCTTAAACACAGCTTATATAAAGTAAACCAGAATCATCTAATTAAGACAGTTCATTTAATGTGAGGGGATTCATCTTAGTCTAGTAAGCTTTTCAGGTCAGAAAAAAATAAAACAATTTGTATACCTACCTTTCTTGTTTTAATGCATATTCTAACATTTTTATTCTTCTCACTAAATCTTTCTTCAAATTTTCTTGGCCCTTTCTTTCCCCTTGTAGAAATGCTATCCGAGCCTGAAAACACACACAAAAAAAGCAAAAACATATTATATTACATTCTGTACCCAAAATAAAGCAACAAAGGAAGAAAGGAATAAAAGAAAAAGAAAAAAAACTATTTTGCATTAATTATTTCAGCGAATCAATAACAACAAAAGAAATTTCTGCCCTAGACATTGAGTATTATTTTCTGTTCAAGATGAGCAGGTATTAAAGCCTTTATAATATCTCTACAAGAAGGCACAAACAGCAATCTTATGAAACATTTTGATATATGCACTTCTGTCCTTAGAGCATTGTTAACATAAGTTCTATAATACATTTTCTTCCAAACCAAAAGTCATATTAAATTAGGTACACTGCAATTAGCAATTCAGCTTTTAATGCCACCATACTGAAGAGACTAGGAAATGATTATATAAATTCAAATAGAGAATTTGCAAATCCATTATACAGGAAACAACTGTTTTATGTATTCACATTTTACTTACTACTGAAAACAGCTGAATGTTAGAGTATCAAGGAACAACTGGGTTTAGTGTGCTGCTCTCTGATGCTTTTCCAAAGCATCAGTCATACTATGCACCTAATTTAGAAGAAAGCAAGGAAGATTCCTGCTTGCCTGCTAAGCTAGTAGATGATAACAAATTCAGCAGAACATGTAAGCCATGTCAACTAGCACAAAAAAATTATAGTTGAAAAATAAAGATAGTAAGTTTGCTGAGGAAAAAAGTAGTCTCTTCACTACAACGTGAAAGGACTTGTGTTTTGACTTTTGCAAGCCAAAATCCTAGGGAAGAGAAGTGAATTAGCAGAGGAAATACAAAATTTAAACAGTTAATGACGTTAGTGGATTGGCCACCATTACAGGAATGTTATTGCACAAACTCCTTTGTCATCTCTATGACTTTAAATTGACTGCAGTCACAGAATAGTTAATTCAGTACTAGATCCAATATAAAATATCTTGGAAGAGAGATTTAGAATAAGTAGAGACTACGTTGCTCTACTGAGCTCAAGAACACCACCACCACTTCATTATTAAAGGAGGCATGGGGGGAGGCAAGGAGGAAGTGCTATAATCAGCACCTAATCTATCCTTGAAGATTTTTGTAAAAGGCGCGGTTGCACATTTTCATTACTCAGTGGTTAACCACGGTGATAGCATTCTTACATTGCTCCTTTCTTGAGCCCAAGTGATATCACTGTGTAAGACTTTACACATCAGCCCTGATTTTAGCCACTCTGGCCTTGTGCTCAATGGTGACCCAAATTAAAATATGTTCCCTTATCTTGCATAAGCTAACTACTGATTTAATAAATTAAAATCCTAGTGAGAACAAGGCAGTTATGAGTATTTCAGTTAAAAGTCTGTCATGAAAGCATTCAACTTAGCACTGTCACTTGGTGAGAAACAGTAAGGAACCAGTGTATGGTAAGAGAGGAGGGGCTGGGGAGGAAACAACACCAACTCGACACTAAAAAAACCCCAAACACACCCAGACTGTAGTGCAAAGATATTTAAAGATAAAAGGTAGACAACAAGATCCAGAATCAGCAAACCCAGCAAGCCCAACAAACCCAACTATACCCAACTGCAACTATGCTAGACTCTAAAAAACACTGCAAAAATTATTCTAATCAAGTAGAAAGTTAATAGCCTTCCGCAAAAAACTACAATTGCATGTAATTTCCACTCCTCTAGTACCTAGGGCAGCAACTGACCAATTTCACAAGCCTAACATATTATCCGATTTTCACTAGTCAATGCACAGTTGTTCCACAGCACACATAAAAGAGTTACAAATGTGGCTTTTTAAAAACAATGTTACCCACACATAGACACAACAGCGTACTACAAACATTTGAAAGTTACTGGCTGCCCACAGACTCCATCTTCAAAAATAAACTCAGAACTATTTTGGTAGTTATCTAATGAGGGTTACGAAAGCTCCTGAATGCAGCTCTCAGCTCTTTCCAAAATTAAGGTCTTCTGTAAGTGATGGGCTTCTCGCCTTTACTTCTCTTCCATTGGCCAGAACCCTTTTGTAACTATTTGACAAATCTTAGCTGTAACTATTAAGCTAAATTTCAACATCAGAGAGGAAAAGAATGTAATTGTAACCTACACAGAGGGAAGCACCTGCTTCCTAAATGCTCACAGACAAATTTTTCCCTTATGGAAATGCTTCTGGAGTATTTAGCCACACAGAATCAAGTCTCCACACTTAAAAGGTATTACCTCAATCTCATACTTTTCAACCAGACAATTTAATGAGCTACGTGATCTTGAGAAATAACATACTACAGAAAAATGGTATAAAAATGAAATTTTTAAAAATATAGTAAAACCCAAAAAACTTGCGTTACAAAAAGAACCCAAAACCACTTTTATATACAATAGTATTTATAACAATCTTTACAGGGTCCAAATCAGACTTCTTTTATAATTGCTTTCTGTAATTGTTTGTATACATGTTTGACTGATTTCAGGATTTATTACTTTTTCTTATTGTAACCATTACATGGTTAAAACATAACAGAAGTTATGAGCTCAATCTTTAGAAACACAGAAAATCAATTTAGACTTGAGGAATACTTAGTCATCAAGACCTTCAATACAAAAAAAAAAAAAAAACCCCAAGAATCAGATCACCAAAAATATGTTCTATAAATTAATCAGCTTGCTTCCTTCAGTCTTGAACTGAGAAAGTACAAGTGTCAAAACTATCTCATGATATACTGCCATGACCATGAGCTCTATGAATTAACACACCTCATTTTTTGAAAAGCAGTAAATCTCAGGGTCAATAAAAACACAAACAAATTGCTCTCAGGGGTGTTGAACTTAGGTTCCATACACAAATGCTCAAAAAAAATTATCTCTACATAATACAGTTTTCACCATCCTTACATACTCATTCCTTTGAAACAGTTATCAGGAGAGATTTGATACAATTTGTACATATACTGATAGCTAAAGCCTGTGCAACACAAAAACTGGGAAACAAAATGGCACACAACAATTTCATACTCACCTTTCCACCCCACACTCTACCCTCCCCAAATACAACAGAATTCTTTCCACTGCCTTAAACTTATTTTTAAGTCCCGAGGCTGACACCAAGAGGAGCAATTCTCCTCCTCCTATTTCTGTTCTTTCTACTGTGCTGACTTAGGTGCTTGTGTTGACACACATCAAGTCTACTGAGAAAATAATTCTATTTATTTTTTACTTGGTTCTGAATTACATCAGTTTCCCAATCCTACTCTGTCTATAAAGCCACGAGAGTAACTCAGGCTGGCACAAGGGATGCAAACAGGACACTGAAGTAACAACCCCTTTCAGTGACAATATAGTCTTAGATCAGCCTAAACTGACCATGATATCATAACTTGCATGTCTAGTGCTCAAGGGTTTAAAAAAATGAGCAGAGAGAGTAAGAAAGTCAAATACAATACAAGTCTTAATTTTTCTGAATTGAAAATTCAGTGAAAATGCTTCTAAAAATGTATTAGCAAGAATATTTCTTAAGGGGGAGAAAAACACATTCTTTTATAAAGCATGTAATAATTACAGTAAGCATAAATATGGCCACTCGTGACTTAAAAAAATCCAGCTGGATTTAGTTGTGCATAGATTCTGTTAGAACAGTTTTCAACATGGGAAAGGACTGTACTGATTCTTCAAAATGTAGCCAAGGCTTTCATTTTCAGAGCATGTTCCTTCTCTTCCACCAGCCTGTAAATTTTTGTATTTTCAGTATTTTCACAAAGCTCTAAGATCCACTATGTTTCTACAAAATTGACACTTAAATAACTCTGGGCTCCCTCTACACCTTAGCCCTCAGCTGAAAGTAAGGGTACCACCACACCAACTTGTTCAGCTTTATTATGAAAGTGAATTCAGGGAGCTTTGAGAAGTAGTTAGAGTGACACATACTTTGTATTTGTGCAAGGATGCATTAAATAATGCCTGAAACTAGGCAAGATAGAATTCAAGGATAAAAAGAATTACTGAATAGCTACTTGAACAGTATGGATCCCAGGACGAACAATTGTCTGGGGTTAAAAAACTACAGAATGCACATAAAGAAAGGAACAAATAAAAATTCTAACATGTAATATCCTACACTTGGTAAACTTAGAGTTGTTTTAATAGCATGCTGCATTTCAGATATACATGCATTTTGTAGTTGAAAAGGGTTTAAAGGGTTTTATCTTTTAAATAGGAAGTCTGACCACATTCAAGGCAGTCAACAGTCTTTCAACAAAATTCTAAGATCTCAATCAAGAGACTTTCCCTTAAATTACAGGCATAATTAAAATCACTTATTTTACTGATACTCCACATTCCTAGTGTACACAATTATACTGTTTGATGAAAGTGCAATGGAAGACTTAAAGCAGTTTCCTAAACTACTTTCACAGAACTTCAAATTATTAAAAATACTGTATATCATTTGGAAACTCATATATTAAAATTTAAAGAAAAAGTTTCCTGGGGGAAAAATGAGGACTTTCCCCGCCGCCTTATTTTGAAAGAAACTCCTAAAACTTCAGAACTATTCCCTACACTTCGTACAGCACAAACCATGGCAGCATTCATATTAAAATTTCACTTTATTGCTTTAACTGCCCAGAAAAGCTTGACAAACTTCACATTGATCAAATGTTATTTCTCTCAGTCACTGAGGAAAAAAGAGGGATGTTATTACAGCATTTTGGGAAGCTAAAATTACATATGCAACCTAAAGCTTATATAATAATTTGGATATCCAAATAGGATTTTATAGTCTTATTTTATTAATAAATTCTGACATGCAGTATTTAAAATACTTGTTCAGCATCTCAAACCTAGTGAAATGCATTAAAGGGAAAAAGAGGCATGAAAGAGACCTGGATGGTAAAGCATGGAAGACTGATTAAAAGCCTTCTCTTCCACCATTGAAACACTAACACTTTCCCGTACAATTCAAACAATCACATTCTAATAAATTTACCAATACAGGACCTCACTCAGAAAATACTTTCTTTCCATTTCAGTTTTAAACACTGTTGACTCTTAGTCTCTATAAATTTATTTTGAAAAAACTCAGCTATATGCAAAGTAATGCCAGCTATGCACTGCTTGTGTTTTGTTTTTCTAAAGTCCATTCAGACTTCTAGAAGGAAGGCAGGAAAGGCATGCAGTAATTTTGAAAGAAGTGCAATTCACTGAAACTACTCAAGACACATATTAAGCATATGCTTACCCCAGTAGGGCATGTCACAAACCTCAAAACAACAGGAACATTTTATCACACAATAATTCTAATCTTGATTTTTTGATCTTTGTTTATTATGCTGAAGGTGAAGTAGAACAGCTTTGGAAAACTAAAAAATACTGGGGAGGCGGAAGATTTCACTCCTAACAGTCATTTAAAAATGAACATACCTCTGCAGCTATCACTGTTCCAGTTCCCAGTCAAAAAGGGGAAACTGAACATAAGAGAAAGCTTCACCTTCAGTTTTGAACAAATAAAGTTTGAAACTTCAACTCCTTCAGAACAAGTTTTAGTGCATTCTTGCAGATTTGATTATGTTTATGTACTTATTGTGAATGCGATTAATCCTTAAACTGTCAACTGAGGATTAAAAGAAGACATCTTGACTACTATAAATAAACATATATATAAATAAAAATAAATCTTTATTTTGTAAATTAAAGTCTCGAGATTCTCTCTCTATTAAGTTGCACAGTATGATAGATGTCACTGGTAACATCAAGATCATCCATGTTCCAAAGACACATTACTTTTAAAAACCCTGTAGAATAAAAATTATTTGGAAGACAATAAAATATAGAACCGACACCTCATATATCAACAGAAGATCTTCATTTCATAAAATAAGCTCAGGTTAAAGATGTGGGGGGAAAAAAAAAAGATTTTAACTAATTAAATACCAGCTGAACAACACTCACAAACAAAGAAGGTAATTTTCTACACAACCTTATGAACAGTCAGTTAAATATGGGGATAGTTAACTACTACACTTAGAGCAGCAAAGCTAAGATATTTCCTGAAGGTTACATTTTTTACAGATCTTTTCCATTTGAGCTGATGATCATTTCTTGCTCCCCAATTTATACTTTTTTCAAAGACTCAAGTGATCTGTTTCTGATAGCTTGTTAAAAGCAAATCCTAACAACTAGGACAGTGACATACTGGAGCAACTTTTGGACAAGAGTAGCAGAAACAAGAACCCCAGCTAGCTCTAAGGAGAATAGTTTCACAGCTGACATATAAGAGGATTTACTCATCCATAAGACCCAATCAGTCCTCTAGTGGGAATGGGAAAGACCAGGCTTGCAAAACTTTCTCCGTTCCTTAACCTGTCCTTCCACTTTCCAACTCCCAGATCAGTCGCATTCAAAGGTTTGCCTCTTCACTACAGGGCCAAGTACTGTCAAGTTTAATCAGCTTCTCTGACCAATTTAGAGAAAATCCAGCCATCAGTTCTATGCTCTTCTGTGCTAGGGTCAAACTTCTAAGTTACAACTTACATTCAGCATACGACTGCCTTCATTCTGTCACTCTTCCTTAGAATTTTTTCCCTGAATCATTTTTTTCCTAGGATTTTTACAGCCACTCTCTTACCAAAATGGCATTTAGAACAGTACAGTAACAAAACTCATAAAATTCATAACTGTGCTTTTAAAGTCTAACAACCCTCTAAAAATCATGGTTTGTAAATAAAGTAAACCAACTCTCTGTCAATAAACTTGTATCCAGTACAGAGAAGACAGTGGATGTGACGGGGGGAAAAAAATAGAGACTACATGTCCAAAAGACGTTGAAGGCACTAAAAACAATGGAGTCACACTCCGGTAGCATTCTCCTCAAGGACTAAAATGCACAAGTCTAAAAACTGGAAACTATAAAACCTTTTCTTTGAATAACAAATGCAAGTGCCTTGGGCATTTATCATTTATTGACCACTCTTGTAGTAGCATTCTTCATGTAAGAATAGGCTTGTAAAATTTTGTTTCAGTTAAAAATTTACCAAACAATGAGCAAAGTTTAATTTATAAATCAGTCTTCCTTTTCAATTTCAGAAAAGTAAGCTCCTGCCAAGGAACGTATAAAAGAATTTTCATCTTCCTGAAAGCACATTTTACTCTGTAACACTCAATTATAACATTAACTTCAGGAAAAGTGAAAATAATCCGGTCATTATCATCAACAGACTGTAAAAGAACTACCAAAATGCTCCATGCCACAATGTCAGAATATCATTCACTGTCCCTATATACCAGCTCTCCTCCCCACAATCAGACATCAGACCCAAGATCGAGCAAATTTTATCTGAAGGCCATTAAACTGGCATTATTTATTTATTTAACTGACAGTTAACAGGAATGCTTGGAGCCACTACATTACTTAAGTAGACACAAATGCTCATTTTGACTTCAAAAAATGCTCACTCATTTTTATCTCCAAGCTTTCTTCACCAGTATCAATATAATTATACTGAGGAATTACAATCTTTCCATTCAAATACCAAATGTCATCATGTAACACCATCAAACAGCCAAGTAAAATATAAGCAGCAAACATAATTCTCAGTGGTTATAAACACTTACTATTCTACAAAGTGTATGAACACCGCATTTCAACTGCATTTCTTAAGCAGGTTGAGCAATCCATGAAACATGTTTGAAAGTAAGCCCCAAAGACTTTAAGGTAGTTGCATTCATAATAATAACTTAAGAAAGCTCTGCAAACAAACACAAATTAAACTAATTCTCTTTACAATCCAGACTGACAATATAAGTATCCTTCCTCAAAGAACTTACTGAAGCTTGAGCCATGAAGTAAAACTAATAATCCTAAATCTATTTTCTTAACAGACTTTCTATGGAATGTTAATATGTTTCATATCAGTTTTACCAATAAATAAAATAACAACTTAAGTGTTCATATGCCTTTTACAGAAAAGTTTATACAAGAGGTTAGGTGATCACCCATCACATGATGTGTTTATCCAGCTGTGTGCTGGACACTTTGTCCAGAAAGATCCTGTGAGAGACAGTATTGAAAGCTTTACTGAAATCCAAAATGATTGCATCAACTTGTTGCCCTCGATCAACAAGGTGGGTTGATCAACCTGTTCATCAGAAGGAAATCAGGTCTGATAAGCAGGACTTTCCTCTCATGAAGTCACGCTGGCTGTGACCAGCGACTGTGTTGTCTTTCAGGTATTTTTCAATGGCTCCCAGAAGAATCTTCTCCATGGTTTAATCAGTCACTGAAGAGAAACTGACAGGCCTCTTGTGACCAGGGTCATCCTTTAAAACTGGAATGTTAGTCAGCTTCCAGTCAATCGGGCACATCTCCAGATGTCAGCCAAAAATTAGTATTTTTTTCACAGATGAAAATAAATTGTTACTGGATTATTATTTGGTAAGAAATTATTGCAGGTTTGCACTTTTAAAATCCATTAAGTCATGGTATTTTCCAAATGTCTGCGCTGGAAAAAAACCCACAACACAGCTTCAACACCAATGACAAAAGCTGATTCTTGCCAAAAACAACAGCTATCAACTCTAAGTATTCCCTCTGTCAATTAACAAGACTATATACAGCATTTCCTATGTACATTTTCTATTTTAAAACATTTTGTACATTATTCCAGTATGAAGTGCTTAAGAGATGCAAAGCTTGTGAGCAGTACCTTCTCTGCAGAAAAACTACCGAAAACAGACACAAACAAGCTTGCGGACAAGTATGAGTCAAGCCATCAGGTTTGACAACCAATGGCAAAATAGCCTGTAACCACAGATTACACAGTGTTTCAAACACTTGAGAAATACTCTTGGCTATCACAGGCCATGACACCACAGTGCAGCAAGTATTCTGAAAACATTTAGCATCATCACTGATGTCATTTATTAATAGCATGTTCTACATAACAATGCCTAAAGAATTTTCAAATTTAACTTTGAAGTCTCCAAAGTAGTTGCCTGTCCAGATCCAAACTCTCATATTTAACCATGCAGCTATTTCAGCACAAGTTCACCCTCAGTTGCAGTTGCTCATTCTGCCGTTATCATCTCTATTTTCTGCATTCCTAAATACATGAATCTTGTAAATATCATCTTTGAAACAAAACCCAAAAGTAGCTACACACCTCGGACCATCGCTATCTAAAAAGATTCACACATAGTCTTCTAAACCACTTGGTATTTTTGGGAATACATTTTGCCAGTAAAATAAATTTCTTTTCAATAAAGTCACAACTACAACCAAAAAGACTAATTTTATATATACATCAAAAGACAGCATTTGAATTTGCTAAAATTAAAAATATCTTTCCTGTCAGCACCACTATATTGGTACATTATTGCATTAACATGAAGCTACTCTGGAAAAAGTGCCACATTTATAGCTTCGTTAGATACTTAATACTTAATAAAATACTAAGCTAATTCTCTTTACTATTATTAGTATTCATTGTACAAGAGCACATAAATAAGAGTGAAGCTGTACACTTTGCTGCCTGGCAGGTCCTTATGATGACTATAGAGCTCAAAAGGGAAGGGAGGAATTGCAGTGTGGCCAACATCTGGCAGAATGTACCCTTCCGCTCCAAAACGAGGAACACCTATGTTTTATTTAGGAATAAAGACAAATGCATAATCCTCAGGAGACTGTGAACACAGCAATCTGGACTGATCTGGGCTGTTCTAGTGATGAACACTCATGTCAGTGTTCATTAGCTGCAGGTCAGTAGGACACATTCCTAAGGGACCACAGAAATAGAAAGCAAAAACTAATGAAGTCTTTGAATATAAGAAGCCATACAAAAATAAAGAATAAAATCTTATGGAGTGTACAGAGCTTTGTATTAAAGCAATGGCAACACCAATAGTAACAGAATTTAATATAATCAAGTTAATGGAATTAAAGTTATGAAAGAGTAAGACAGTCAAAATAAAAGTGTATAATGCAGAATTTTCAGTGAGGCATGACAAGGAGCAAGTATTTTGCACCTCCTAAATTTTAATCGCGCTTCCTGGCACAGAACATCACCAGCACTGTTTAATTAACACCACTTCCCAGTGAGTTAAGAGACAGTAGTCCTGCCTTCTACCAACACAACTGTATTAACCGTGCTGAAGATGTGAAACAGAACAGGTGTTATAAAATGTGTAAGCCTGTTTAAATGCTCTGCTTAAACGTTCTTCTGAGACTTCTGTCTGCCAAAGCAGGATCTCTTATTTTCCCAGGGTGTCAAGGTGCAGAATTCTGTCTGGCATCCTGGTGTCTCTTCCTCAAAGAATGCAAACCACCACAGTTTCAAGTTAAGTATTGGAGTCAAGCATTCTCCAGCTTTTCATAGCAGTCACTGGCATAAAGTCAAGGGACTTGCTTTGGGTTTTTTCCTTCTAGGAGGAGTACTATAGGATCATCACCTCAAATTTGGTAGCACTTAAGGAGTGACCGTATTTTGGATGAAAAGAAAACAAGGTGAACAACTGGAAGAAATTTTAGAGCAATCAACCCATTTAAATATATATATATATATAAAATCAGAAAGGCCTTTAGGCATCTGGACTTACTGAAGTTCATTCTCTATTTCAGGATCATTTCAATCAGCATTCAGAGAAGCACACTTTTTTCAGAATGTTACTGCCAACACATGTAGGATTTTTGCATACACAATAACTTCATGTAAACCTAGGAACCAGGAACACACTTCATCTCTCCTAAGTGGAACTTGTTCTGGAATCATAAAAATGTATTTTTACCTCTAATTGCCAACAGCAGGCTACCTCTAATCAGACATATTTATAAAGATACTACAGCAGATACCATAGAAAATACTGTAGAAAAACCTACACACTGCTTAAATTTATGCTGTACCTTCAGGACTGCTCCTGAAGAACAGCCAACTTCATAATTGGCTCTTAATACCTGTTGTAGTTGCACTGATGAAGGCAGACGATATCATTAAACGATATCATTAAGTACCTGGCTGAGCATAGCTTAGGATAATTCAAGAACAGTCTGAGTGACAAAAAGTAACCATCAGATAGGCAAACAAAGCTCTTGCAAGTCATACATTTGTCCTGAAGATACATCAAACCACTAGAGGATCCAACTTCCCCAGCCACTCTCTTTATCAGCTAGGAAAAATAAATCCATTACCACTTCTTCCTAATTTCTTAATGACAAGAAGGATCAGGAACATCCACCACTACCTCAAAACCTACTTTCAGCATGAAATAAATAATTATACCCAAAGATACTTCAACTCTCACAAAAAATGCTCCAAAATGAGATTTCCCAGAGAGATATTAAATATGTATAGGTATAATTGCAATGAAACTAAGAAGTAAAATGCATACTCAGTGTTTAAAAAAAGTAATTCTTCACCAGGAAGTGTTATATAACTTATCTGCCACACACTTCTACACTGTGCCTAAAAGAAAACTTCACCAGAGTAACTGTTATAAAATGACAGTTCTGTGCACTGGTTCTAAGTAAGAGTATCATCATTGCAAATAATCCTTCATGAAAAGGCAATTATTACCAGTAAAAAACACTTTTATACCAAGTGTTGCTAGAAGGGAATTATTTAGCAAAAATACTCCAGAAAAAGTTACACAACTTCTACACTGACCAGTATCCCACACATAAACTTCACAGCTATCCAGGTATTTCCTGTTCCTGTTTTTACACGGAGCTTAATGTAACTCCATGTCCTGCACTCTTCTATTGTTTTGCCTCCATGAAGTGAATACTACAAGAAAATTTTACAGAAACGTTAAAGATTTAAATCAAAAATAAGAACAATGAGGTTATCCATACACAAAAAGGAAGCATCTCTGCACACTTTAATTTAGAAGTCTTGCCAAGAAGCCTGTGAAGAAAGGCAAGATTTACCCAGACACACAGAAGAACAGACTTCCAACCTTCAGGGAACAGGCACCTGAAGTTTTACCAAAAGTGATGTGTCTGTTAATGCAGTTGACTAAATAGCTATGGAAGCCACAGTAGGGAAACCCTTGATTATGTCTAATTGCTCTCTACCCAAAATACACAAAGCTCTCCATTCTCCATGCTTAAACTTAAAAGGGACTTAACTCTATAAAATATGTATCTGTTTTCATTGTTACCTCAGAAAAATGATTAATGAACAGAAGTTTCTGGGTTTTAACTTCTTATATGTATGCTATTTTATACAGAAAAAATTGTCATTATAAAAAAAGGTATTAAATATTCAAATATTTTATCATGTGAATAAACATTAGTTACTTGGACCATGATACTTCTGCACCCCCACTACAGCAAGTGCCAGAACAGTTTGCACAAACAGAAGTTAGATAGTTCAAATGCATGCATTACTCACACACCTCATGGCATTTACAACTATCACAAATAAGAATGCTGACCAACTTTCAACAACCTACTTCATCTTATTTTCAGTCAGTGTTGATCAAGTATCCCTTGGGATTTTTAAAAGATCGACTTAGATTTAGTTAATTTCATAACAAATATGGAGATTCACCTGTAAGATCCAATGAAATTGCCATTTATCAATTAATCATATTTCCAACTTCAGTTATCTAGAATTCAACTGATAAACAATTATGTGACTAAAATACACTGTGCATTTCATAACAGCAGCATCTGAATTCCCTGCCTTAACTTTGCATATTATATCACAATTAATGCCCCTGATATCAATCAGGGTTTATTAAGAAAAGTATTGGAACAGCATCAAAACAGCACTGAATATATTGTCAGACAATCAAAGCGAAGCATTTTCCTGCCCATGGCAGAGAAGTTAGAAGAACTACATGATCTTTAAGGTTCCTTCAAGCTTAAACTGTTAAGTGACTCCATTTCAAAGCTACCTCGTTGCTCAAGACAGTATAAGAACAGCTTTCCTGGTTGGACCAACAGACCACTAACCTCAGTATACCACTTGTAACCATGGGCTAACAGGCAGTTCCACAGGACTAGCGCAAAAACAAAAGAATAAACCTCACAAAACATTTCAAATCTCAGAAAACTTGTAAATCAAGAAGACAGTAGCTTCAAATTTAGACACCCACAGGAAATCTTCTTCCATGAACTTATCCAAACACTTTCTGATCCAAGAAAATGTTAGCATTTACAACAGTCCCCTGCACAAAATGCCACTAATTCCTGAAAAAACAGGGTTTTTTAAAAATACTTATTTTTACTGTATGCTCCCTAGTTGCTGAGACACAGAGTGTGGCCAAAAAACTAACAACCATTCTACAACCCCTGCAACCACTTCCACTTGCAATCTATCATCAAAACAAATTATTTGCAAGCCAAAAGCAAGGCAAAGTCTCCTATGAAAAGAATTAACTGCTCCTCCAAGTTTAAGAGAGAAACATTCCAAACATTATCCCCATCCCCCTTTCAACCTGCAACAAACTAAAACAAGAAACATACTTTTGCTACACTTTGGAAGTGCTGAAGCACAGCATGACTGTAGATACACTCTGAACATGGTCACATTTTGTTCACTATATCAACACTTTTACATATGTTATCTGAAGATGTATTTATTTTTTAAAGAATGTCCTATATAACATTCTTTCAATGAGTCTGCTCCATCATCCCCAGAAGAAAGGGAAATGGAGAGGCATGCAAGTAAAATCTGAAATCTATGAGTTTTAGGGGTTTGGGATTTTTAAACACCTAAATAAAGAATATTTTTTAAAAAGCTTCCATAATGTCTCTGAGTATTTGGGTAAAAAAAGCATTTGCAAAATAAGATAAACTAGGAACTTCAGTTGTGCGCCACCACAGATGTCATTTTATAGGACAGAAAACATATATTAAGTCATAGTAATCTTTATGGACACCTAAGTTACTTGAGAGGCTGTATGCTTCAACCAAAACTGCATGTATTTTGTTGAATGTTTATGTTTCTTAATTAAGCTTCCTATTCATTAAAGCATTTGGAATTAGCATCTACTGGCAATTCTCTCTGAACATATTCTTGTGTGATTCTGAAATATCAGAGAATATTCAATCTGGTTTCATCTAGTTCAGAAAACCTGAATAAACTGCACAAATGAGACTTTTATTCCAGACAAGAATTATCAGCCTGCACGCCCCATAAAAAAGTGGATCTCCTGATTTTCCCCCCGAAGTTACAAGCTTTCCTATGATACTCCTTTTTTGACACACCTTTACCTTCCTTAAGAGTTTCTGCGCATCCCTACAGTATTTTCCCATCCAAGCCTCTTTTTCTTTTAGGATACTGTAGAGCCACTTACTACCTTGAACAAACAGTTATTTCTAACAAATACATGACATTTAATATGAACTTGCTGTAACTCCTCTGAACTGCATACGTGTCTTAGAAAAGACCATTTATCTCAGCGTAACAGCTGGTCATTATTGACCAACATCAAGGCCATTAGATTGGCAGATCAAAGTTACACTGCTACAGTGAAAATCCTTTAGTTCACTAAACTGTGAACAGGTCATGTCCATTACTTGCAGTGAACGAGACACTCTGCAAGGCCAGACAGCTTATTTTCAACACAGCAGCCAGAGAACACTTAAGAAGTCACCAAAGCAGGCAGTATTACAGGTGAAAGGAAAGAAGTATACTATGTTTCAAGTACTGTACTCCTGATATTTGACATTTCTGTACTGGATACTGGTTTGCACACACAGATTTGTCTAATGATTATGCTACTTCACTTCTGCACACAAGCAAAACAGCATGCACCTGAGGAGTTGGAAAGAGTGTAAAACTATTATTTTAGATTCAAATGTAAATGTAATTCTAAATTTACAACTACACAGGTAAAGAAAGGGGGTGGGTGGATAAACCACACAGGAGGCCCATTAATTCATATCACAGATAAGAAAGCATCTTTTTCCTCGGAATAATAAATTTTTCAATTTAGAACACACAAATAAAACCACCCATATTGTTAAGTCATTTGGTTTTCCATATACTTTTTATAAAGCATCATTAGCAAAGTTATGAAGAACTTGCAATAGCCAGCACGGAGAAGCAGTGTTATAGAGTTTACTGTCATTTTGAAAGAATGAAGAAACAATAATGAAATTACCTGCACCATGAAAGCTGCAGCTAAATCATCCAACAACCACTTCCATATAAATTATCTACTGTCATGTTATGGAATTACTGTTTTCCTTTCAACCCAGGAGGCCTCAATCATCAAAAAACTCACATCCTGATTAACATTCTCAACAGCTTCAACAGACAAAACTGGGGTTGGGGTCCAAACTATTACAGTTTTACTGGCCACAAAATATGCTGTGACTTCACAACTTAAGTTGCAGAACCCACAAAAAACCCCACAGACCTAGTAAATATCTATCTTCAAAAAATATACACAATACATTCCTGTATCAGTCGTCACCATTGTATAGGCTGAGACCTAAAATCCAAAGGTAATGTCCTCCCCCTCTTCTCCCCTGGCCTTCCAAAGTCATAAAAAAACCAACCAAAAACCCCCTCCTGCATAGGCACTGTGCAGCAACTCTGCTGTCTCAGTTCCCATGACATTTGCACACGCATGTGAATAACACATACATAACCAGGGTCAGAACTGCTACCATACCTCCAGAGACACGCAAAAGAAATGGTATGGCCATGGACAACAAGCAGCAACCACAAACGAAAAGCAGCAGTTGGCTGGAGTGCATCAGAGAGTCTAGAGGCCATGTGAGTTCAGAGAAGCACTTAATCAGTCAGACACAACTTTCCAAGTCTCTGGACTACTCCTCATGTTAGGGCACAGCAGCACCTCGTTTACAAGTAACAAGCCCATACCTAAAACAAATACTTCAAGGTGGTTTTGTCTGGCAATGAATAGCACTAAGCAACTTATTTATAAACATAATGCTATATCACTAAGATGCTAGAGAAAATGGGAGAAACAGCCAATTCTCTCTGCTAAAAACACCCACCCATGTCCACCACAGATTTTAAATCCAGCCATTCACGAGGCTTAAAATGGTAAGACTAGCAGTAAGTGAAAGAAATATTAAAACCTCTTCGATTGTTTCCCTTGGTGGTTTTGGGCTTTTAAAATGCTTTCTTAATTATAGTCGTAACAAAAATAGTACAAATTACATGCTTATTATAGAACCAAGAAGTTCCTAAAGAATTGCCCAGGCTCAGGTATACTTCTTGGTCCTGAAATCTAAAAGTAGATGCCTTGCAAACATCAGCTGCTGTTGCAGTGCAATTTGACGGAATGCTACTTCTGGACCACAAACATTCACTCAGTACAAAAATCACAAAAAATTCTTTGGAAATTATAAAGTCTGCTAACCTTTTTTGGCATTTTTATTATGTACACTTCTGTCTTATAAAAAGATAACGGCTCCTGTGTGTATACCTCACATTCAGTGGATTTCATAATCTGTTCATTAACTGGTAATAGTCTATGCATGATCTTTTAATTGCAAAAATATTTGTAAAATTATCTTATAACTAAAAGCAAACATTAGTGTCAAGAATTAGTGTCAAGAAATGTAAATCGCAACTCCAACACTTGCTCTCTATCCTGAAAAGTTATTCAATTTCCGTTCCCAAGACGAAGCTGCTATTTTTTTGCATACTGAAATGACCACGCCGCATACTTACTGATTCCTCACTCTTCTCTGATATAAAATCTCCTAAGAAGTGACTCCGAAAGAAAGAGAGAACAGATTTGACCTGTCTCAAATTGCATGCCTGCCTAAGTCTTTTATTTACAGTTTACCTGAACTCCTTTTCCTCGTCCTGCCCTTGCTCGGGAGGCAGGCACTCCAGCCGCCTCCTAACTCCCTCTTTTCCCTCCAAAGCCAGAGCTCGCTGAGCTGCAGAGAGGCGTCAGTCCTCCCACCCAGACCCGGAGGCTCTCGCTGTCGGTACCCGCACGGGGCCGAGGAGCCCCGGCGTCATTGTGCTGCGGGACCCGATCGCAGCTGTCAAGGCGCAGGACAACTCGCCCCGCCGGCGGGGAGGAGGGAGAGGAGGGTCAGGAGGGTCACAGCCCCGTGCCGCGGC
>VXBI01001820.1:1511127-1592706 GCA_013397375.1 Toxostoma redivivum | reverse complement strand
GGCGGCGAGGCTCAGTTCGCCGCGCGACTTGGGAGTGCCGAGCGCCCTGGGAAAGTCGGCGGGAATTGGCCAGGCCGAGGCCTGCGTCCTAAAGCGGCGCGCAGCCAGCGGAGCGCGGGTCCGACACTTCGGTTTTTGAGACTCTGCGCGGTTTAATGGTGCGCTGAGTTTGCCCTACAAGGAGATCGTTTAGAATAGATGTATTAAATTTACGATATGTTTCTAGAAGCTGGCTAATCTCTGTTCATCTTCATGATACCTCGGTTGTGATGTGTGCAATGTATTCCCCCCTAGAGGAAGAGTGCACCATGTTCGCTATTCAAAGCTCTTCCACGTGAGGACGGTTTTACAAGAAATTACTGCTCTGTTTTATCTGGCTCAGTTTTACAGTGATAGCAATGCAATGTTTGGGGCTGTAGTTTGAGTATGGTGAAATTGCCTTTGTTGCAAAATACTACTCTGAAATGTAATACTTAAAAATTATTGTTTCTATTTCAAATGATCCATAGGTCACCATTTTAAGTAAGGTAGGTCTTTGGCTTTACCTCTCTTCAAAATTTTTACGTGTTGTATTCATTCACTGCCTGGGTAGTTTCCTAAATAAGGTCCGTTCTTGACAGACCTGGAATTGTGTTAATTACTGAAAAACAAATACTGTTTGTCTCAGTACTGGCATTTCCTTTCTTCACCAATCTCTCTTAGGTGTGTATTGACGCTTCTATTAGTTCATCTAGCCCTTCCTTTCCTCTCCATTAAATCATTTCCTACTAAAATGTCATTGTCCATTCTTCCTGATTCCATACCGATTAGGCAATCTAAATCTAGCTCCTTTCTACCAGCTCTTAACATGACAGTTACCTAATCATTATTAAAAACTGAGCTCATTACTGATTTAACCTTTTATTTACCTCCAATTGTCCAGGACGTTACTCATTCCTGAGTATATGGGAGTTATTGCAGTTTAATTCTGTTACTATATTCAGCCAGCATTTTGACAACAGCAAAGGAAAACGTTTTTATTCTTTCCTTCCTCCCTTGACTTCCCTAGATAATTAAGGTTGCTTTTTAAAAAAATCCCTCTCCTGAAATTGAACAGTGTTTTATTTTAAAGCTACATGGACATACTTGTTTCATCTTTTTGATAAATTGTTATGGGCACAGTAACAAACTAGAATGCAAAAATTATTTTACTGGTAAATTTAAAGTAGTATGTGATTTTATTAAGTCCTTGTCCACTGACAGAAGAAAAGTAGGAAGACCAAGGGTTCTGATTATGTGTGTGGGCTTCATTTGTTACGTGGTTTTGTGCAATAAATCTATAGGAAGCTCAATAAACAAAAATATAAAAAATTCTTGTTCCTGTGCTATACCTGCTGGTGCTTCATGCCTCTATCATTTAGCTATTTTTAAATTTTCATTAATGTTTTAATTCCAGTTTAACCCATTTTGTTCTATATTTGGTGGAGGGCCTGGAGGGGAAGGCATATGGGGAGCATCTGAGTTCACCTGGTCCGTTCAGCCTGGAGGAGACTCAGGGAGACCTCATTGCAGTCATCAATTTCCTCTTGAGGGGAAGAGGACGGGGAGACACTGATCTCTTCTCTGTGGTGCTCAGTGATAGGACACAAGGGAATGGCTTGAAGCTCTGTCAGGGGAGGTTTAGGTAGGATATCAGGAAAAGGTTCTTCACCCAGAGGGTGGTTGGGCACCAGAACAGGCTCCCCAGGGCAGAGGTCACAGCACTGAGTGAGTGACAGAATTCAAGAACCTTTTGAACAATACTGTCAGGCACAGGGGGTGACTTGGGATTTTCTGTGCAGGGCCAGGAGCTGGACTCAGTAACTTTGTGGGTCCCATCTAACTCGGAATGTTCTATGATTCTACATTTCATGCATGCATTAAGTGCCATTAAATATGTGTGTCCAGAAAATCAACTTGTTTAGAGTTGGACAGTGCAGTATATTATTTGCCTATAGTTTTATCTAACATCTATTTTTAGTTCTTGCTGAAGGAGTTCTGTAAATATGTAGTCATGCCATTTCTTCTTTGTGAAGTTTTATCCCTTAAATTCTAGCTAAGAGCCCTAGAATGCTGTAAACCTTTCTTAGACTGAAATAACTAAAATGCTTCTAAATCTGTAGGCATTGACTGGAGTGGTTTTCGTTTGAGAGACGTGTCTAATTAGCTGTACTGCAAGTACAATTCAAACTTAGGTTGTGTTTCTTTTCTTATCATTTATGCATCAGATTATGTATAAATATTGGTGAAATCTGGGCCAAACTAATTTCAGTGCTTGTATCTCTACCAGAGGAATAATTAAAATTATATTTAAAATATGCTTTATATTACTGCGTGTAGAATCAGCTGGGCTGGCCTCGTGGGAGACTTAAGATCTTCAGATCTGCAGAACAAGTATTGCAGGCTTTGCCTCTCTGTGAGGTCTCAGCTGTTATCTGAAAAGGAGTGTCACTCAAACAGGGACAAGTTACTTTGAGGTGTCTCATGTGGTTATGCAGCCTGAAGAGATGACATGTCCTGGAAGCAGCTCCTGAACCATGTCAGCCTGGCAGTGTGAGTCACACAGGCCAATCACTGTAGTATCCTTTTAGAGAACTGCCTGGAAAATTATTACAGGCCCAAGCCTTTCAGCTCTGTTCTCTGAACCATTTCTCAGGGTGATAAGCTGTTTTTCAGCTGAAGGCCAAGAAGCCTTTCCCAGGAAAGATAAATTGGTAAAAACACCGAGGAATTAATAATAAAGATAAAGACACCTGTTTGCTGTTAACAGATCCTGGGAATGGGGTGTCTTCTCTCTGGACCAATCATCTTTATTCTGTTCTCATTGTTGCGAGTCTTGCTACTTAAGCAGTGAGTTTTCTGAATAAATTCGTCTTCTCGCCTTCTTTTTGATCTCGAGAATGACCGTGTGACTGTGTCTCTTTACTCCGCCGCAACTAAAGGGTTAACACCCTAACACCGCAGTCACAAATCACTATGTGAATTTTCTCATAGATACTTATCTGCAAAAGATACTTTAATGAGGGTGAGATCTAACACACTGTAACAGCTCATATTTAAATCGCAGTAGATAAATGGTATGTCATCTTAATTGCATGCCAAATTATCCTTACAGAAGATGTATTTTGTGAGGGAAATAAAGTAGAGTGCTACTAAGTCACTCCAGAAGGTAATTTTTTTTGAAGGAAAGTTTGCAGTTTCCAGACTTTTTACATCTTCTCCAAGCAATACCTTCTGAGGTTTTTGTTTATAGGGAGCCTTCATTCAGTGTTAAAGTTCCATATGTGTTTTGTAGATTGGGTAGGCAGGACATGCAGAAAGTATATACCATAGGCTGTTCTGGACAACATTTCTAATGCATGGTTAACCGGGATGGAGAGAGTTGGACTTGACAGTCCATCAGGATCTCGATAGTCTCTTCCAGTCATCGGTTCCTAAGCACATTTGTGATGCAGATAGTTGTCCAGTGACCTGGAATGAGAGAGCCTATTCATTTCTGACAAACAGCCTTCAGATAGTGATGTCTTTTCATTACTAAAATGAGCAAAATAATGGCAGAGATACGAAAGGTTTGCATCTTGTCACCAATTCCCTTGAACCATTTGATTCTGCATGCATAAAAGCATCATAATCTGTGTGTGCATGGATACACGCAGACATGTGCATGAGAATGCTCAGAAAAGCACATAAGAGTTGTATCAGAAGAAAGGTAGCTGGCTTCTTGAGTACTGATTATTGATCATAAAAGATAGCTTCTCAAATACAAAGAACTTGAAAGAATGGGGTTTCTTTACCCATCAATATGCTTTTTGTTTGTTTGTTATACTACACAGATTTCTTTACATCCTGTATATGCAAAACTCACTTTAGTGAGTTTTCTGTAACTGAAAGCCAAGATGAAAAGAGACAAAATAAATTTTGTTTGTTAGAAACAATATTCAGTCATTTCCCTTTTTTGCCTAAATTGTGCAAGCAAATGCTTTTACTACTACAAGTGATTTTTTTTCAGAATTAGTTCTAAAGGAAGTAAAGAAACCCCTTAAGATATTTTTAACTACTAGCATTATTCTCAAAATCAGCTGTGCTTGCATATTTTTTGTTATTTTTTACAAAATTATAATTTGAACTTGTTAATTTATTCCACTTTTTCTACACAAAACCGTGTGCTTGTGCTGCCATTTATATGAACAAAATTTCTGGTTAAAATCTTGAAAGCTATCTTTGGGGCTGGTGGGAAAATACAGAAATGGCTACAGAGAGTGCACGTCTTTTCTACAGATTCAAAACCTGTTGATTATGTTTTCCAATCCTATAAATAATAATTGTCTTATAAATTACGGATAACACTTTTGAGTGCTACTGTGGTTCTACCTCTGTTAGTTTGGGTTTTTTTTTAATCTATTCTGGATAAGAGCATTTTTGCAGATTTTGAAAAAAAACAATCTGGTCTAAATATTTTCATCTGTAAAACAATCCAGGCCATTCATAAGGATACATGCAGATAAAATAGTCATAACATCAGAAAGGGATTAACCATGTACAAAGATTAGGGTAATAAAGGAGTAATTAGGATTAGGGGCCAATCCTGCAATAGGATCATACGTATGAATTTGTCGTATGTTTTCCTGTTACATATTGCTTAACAGTAACTCAAAAGTACAACAGCTCTGTTAGTACTCCTGGGGTAGTTGTATTGTTCTCCCTGTCCTCCTGTTCTCAAGCCCTTGGCACCATTTATGACTAAATTATTAAAATAGCTTGGATCAAAACAGAGAACCATTAATTCTTGTTTTAGTAGTGCCAAACACAAGTGTAAAACTTGGATGAATAAAGAAGCCATCTATGCCACTGTTTTTCAGTTGGTCTCCTGTGTCTGATCTTGCTTAAAACAGCGGGCAGCATTTCTTAGATTGTTTGTCTTTCATGCCACAGCTCCTTCTTAAGTAGCTTTAAAGTTTCAGGTTCCTTCTGTCATGAGGTTGGCTCTTGTTAGGGGGCCTCATTCTGAGCTGGAAGGAGTTGTTCATTTTTGTCCTTCTTGGAAGGTTTTTATTAAAAACTGACTATGTCATCTTGGTATTTCAACTTTATGCTTAAAACTATTAAGACATCTTATTGCAACTCTAACTTCAGGCAGGAATTCAAAATAAAATGTGGGGGAAAAAGAAGCCATATACTTAACACAGCAAAGATTGTATAGATGGTAGTCTCCCATTTAGTCATCAATGTCAGTTTACTTGCCATCCAACAGTGAAGATCTCATCATACATTTCTATCTGGGCGTTTTTTTTATCTTAATGACCTAGTTCATTCTTTCTCAGAGACAAAGTTGTGCTGATTCAGAAGCCCTGGGTGCAGTGCACAAGCATTGTGCACCACGACAGCAGCACTGACCAGCATCCAAGACTGCTGTCGGAGTGACACAACAGAAGTGCGTTCCTGAAGAGGCTTCATGTGCCTGGAGGAGGTGAGAAAGCTCTGAGATTGTCATGATTCCAAACAGATTCTGTTATCTTGAGGACTGATCCTGAACTAATTATGTGTCAGTCCACTAAGAATGAATTCTCAGTATCAAGTCAAATTAGTAAAAATACATTTGAAATACATATGGAAATATAAACTTCTTTGTAGATTGAGTAAACCACAGTACACTGAGAGAGAGTCACTTTCTTGAAATCCAAGTGATGGTAAAAGAGGTGGCTTTTCTTTCAGAAAACAGTGACCACTGTGAATCAGAAGTAAGCAATAATTAAGGTCAGCACAATATATTGGGACTAGTTGCATCACTGCCATAAAAGATTTGTCACCCATGCATGGTATATAGCCAATTTATTAAAGTTGCTAATAATATGATGAAGCACCTACGGAGCTTGCCTTGTATTTTTTCACCTCTTGCTTTTCTGTATTAAGATCCTCTGTTTTTACTCAAAGAGCTACACTGTATTTTTTCATTGATTCCTGATAGGTTTTTTCTGTTTAGACTTTGTCATAGAAGCTGTGAGATCTAAGATGCGCCAGGTAAGGACCAACTCTTCAGAACTGGAAAAAAAGGGACTAACTTTTGCAGTAATTGCTGTATTTCCAGTGCACAAACCTCAAGATTATTTGGGCCAATAAATCTGGGATGCAAATAAAGAGTCATGGGAAACATTACAGTGATTGTTCTCAGGCATTAAAGAAAATAACCCAGAACTTCTATTTTCATGCTTTTCAAAACATCAGAGATGTCAGTTGTTTATCAAGCAGATTCTGACATATGCTGTACTCTTTTTAATGCCCTTTTTCACTGTACATTGCATGTGGTATATTTGTATTATACAGCTATATTTCAGTGGTGTTGGGTGGAATAATATTTATTTATATTGAAATAAAACTCTTTTGAGTAATTAATGTGAACCGATTTCTCTTTACCTATTGAAGACCCACACTTAGTTTTCATTAAGTGCAGAATTTACCTTTTGCATCAGTGTGGGAAATCAGACAAGAGAAGACAGATTTCATTAGTTGCTGATGCAGCTGAAGATATGTGTTGATAGCGCAGATACCCAAATACTTAGGAGTCTCTGATTCTGGATTAATGAAATGATCATGTGTTGTGGCCCATGCATTTCCCTTTGTCATATCTCCATTCAATTTGATAAGACAGTGGTATGAATGTAATTGTTAAATACGGGTTGGGGGGGAAGTGCTTATAGACAAATTTTGCTCTTAGGAGCGGTATTAGTGTGGTTTGTTATGGAGCAAATTTCTGATGTTCGCAAGCCAGTTAGCATGCAGGAAGAAAATGATGAGTAGATTTATGGTTATGAAGAACTAATTGTTTACTCCTCCAATTTCCCAAATCTTATCAAGAAATTAATTTGTTTGAAATGTGAAAATCTCAAATTTGAAAGCTGTTATTTATTAGATAGTTTCTGAATAGTTGTGTGGGGGAAAATGGGAGTTTTTCCATGGAATGTGTTCAAAAGATTTGAGATTTTTTTTTCAATGTTCTGTATTTTGGCAATGAACTCAGTCATAAATACATGCATACCTGGGTTGGATAGCTTTTAGGAAGTCTTTATTCCTATGTATTATCTTTTTTTTTTTTCCCTGCTCCCAGAAATACTCCTCTTGATCCCTGCACACAGAATTGAAATCCACCGCTGAAATCAACAAAAAAGAAATGATAAAATTTTTTCTTATGGTTAACAAGCAAGGTCAGACAAGACTGTCCAGATACTATGAGCATGTAGAAATTAATAAACGGACTATGCTAGAAGCTGAAGTAATCAAAAACTGTCTCTCCCGTTCTAAGGATGAGGTAGGTTTTGTAGGTTTTATTTTATCTGCATCTTATAACTTTCCTATATATATATATATATACACTTTCCCCCCATCTCACAATATTCCTACTGATAATTCTGAAACCTATCAGTGTCTATCATTATTCCATTGTATGCATGATAAAAAAGATTGAGTTTTTAGATTATGGTTCAGTCAGTTGAACTGTTACTCTGTATTGAATAAATATGTTTTTCTGAGGCTTACAGAGATTTTGGAGTTGTGTGTATCACTGTCATGAAGATTCCTCTTCTTTGTTTGAAAAAGCTCAGAAGTCCAGGAAAAACTCATTTTATCCTTGTATTGCTTGTCTGATAGAGATGGATGGAGGGATATTACTGTTTTGCCAGAAGGTAGAAGGCAGAGTACTGACAGCTCCGAGTTTAAACTTAGGGTAGAGGATTCCAAATTATGAAAATTTTATCTAAAGCACAGGGGGCTTTGGAAACACAAATTTTTAGATCTCTGTATTAGACTTCTTTATTCAAAAAAAGTGTTCACATGTTCTGCAAGAAAATCAGCAAACATAGTAGTTGGAAATTTTTTTGGATGAAAGTTGAGATTGTCATTGCTCTCTTAATAAAATCATTGGTTCTTTAAGAAAAGCACCAAACTTTGGAACATTGACTTGAATTAGAGGAGAAATATGTGACTTGGACAGTGAATTAAGTTATCTGTTTGTGTTCTGAAGTCAGCTTCTTTACTTTTCATTAATGATGTGTGCTCTTGCACAGCACTCCTCACATACTTCATTCTAGGAAAGCTCAATAAAATAACAGTTCTTTTAAGTCCCTTAGTTCACAGTTTTGACAGCGGCTAAAGAAATAACGTCTTGGTGCTGCTCCTATGAGGGCTTTTCCGAGCGCAGGCTCCAGCGCAGGAGCTGCCGGCGCTGCCGCTGCCATTTCGGGCACCGAGCTAAATGACACGGAGAGAAAAGGCGGCGACATCTCCTCTAGCGGCGTGAAACGGCGCCATCTCCTGGCTCCCCCCTGTTGGGAAAGACATGTGAATTCCCCACTCGGTCTGAAAGTCCAATATTCTTAATTTTTATATTAAAATACTGATAATTTTTTAAATAGGAAAATTACCTTTAGGTCTCTTTGTGAAAGGGATTGCAAATGAAAATCATGGGAAAGTATTGGGTGCCTTTATAACCCCAAACAAGTCCCTTCTGTTCTGCATATTTCAGCTTTTCCCTTTAAAAAGTAGTGGCATGATTTCTGCCAGCAGATGAAAAGTGTGATGTAACAGTTACCGTACTAAATTTCTTTCAAGTTAAAATTGGTGAATCTTGGGAAATCCATGTTCTCTGTGGGTCTTCTGAACCTGAAAGCTCAGGCCCTTTGAGCAATGTGCTTTACACTGTTGTATGCTTAAATGGCAGCTGCTATATTTGAGTCATTTTGCTTCTGCCTAGTGCTCTTTCATTGAGTATAAGGACTTCAAGCTGGTGTACAGACAGTATGCAGCCCTTTTCATAGTTGTTGGCATCGACCAGACAGAGGTAAGAAATTATATACCCTCTTGCAATGAACATTTATAGTGATTATTACAGGCTAGAGCTCAAGCCTTGATCCAGTTTTATTTCTTTGAAGCAAGAGAGATATAAAAGCAAACGTGCTATGTTTGACTTTGATCTTTAGCAGTAGAATGAACTGTTACAATGCGGTAGTCTTCCTGACCCTTGTACTGATTCTGCACTAATTTTTGTGAGGCAGCATTTCTCAACAAATGTTAGCATTACAGCCAGGTCAGCTGTCTCATCTGGGAAGACTTCTCACTGCTTTTAAGATCTTTGGCCAAAGAAAAAATTCCTATACTGTCAGCTATAAAGATGCTAATTTATTTTGCTTTTCAAAAAAGGAAAAAAAGAAAGGTATTTGGAAGCTGAGAAGTACAGTTATTTCATTTGTTCAGGTTGCACCTGGGAGGCCTTAGTGTTTGCATTAATAATTGGTTCTCAGAAATTAATTCAGCTCTTTATGTTGGAGACCTTAGCAGGGTGATATGGAAGGAAGCTGCTGCCTACCACAGTATCTTCAGGTCAGGGTTATCATGGCAGGCAATTTGGGACAAATTATTTTGGCTTTGCTACAGAAATTGCCCAGCAGAGGCTGGCTCTGTGCTACAGCTGGCTGGTGTGACTTCAGCATGGGCAAGCTTAACCTGGTTAGCTGTGTGTGTCCATAGGGCTGAGCTGGGAGGGGGTGGAACAAAGGCTGCAGTGGGATGGCAGCAGCCCGGTGAGAGAATCCATTGGCTGCTGCAAAGCTGCTCTGTGTGACTGGCCTGGAGCTTCTGCCATGAGCACTGCCCAGCTCTCGGCATCTCAGATGGGTAACTACATGGCCTGAGCAGAGGGCTTACTCTATTGTCTAGTGGCTTTTCATTCACCACAAACTGAATTAACACAAAGAATACTACTACATTTTCTAGATATTGATTTAATATTCAGTTGGTTTTAATTTCAGAATGAGATGGCAGTATATGAACTAATCCATAATTTTGTGGAAGTTTTGGACAAATACTTCAGCAGAGTGGTGAGTGAGACACTGAATCTGTTATGAAATATTTTTTCTCTTTCAAAACTTTGGTGAAAGTGTCATTTCAGAGAATAAATCAAAGGAGAAAAATATTTAGTATTTTAGAATTTTGATAAATATTATCACTGTGGGGAAAGGCAGTAGGAGCTGATTTTTCAGAGAAGTAAAGTATACATGGGTATTATCAGAAAATTATCAGACAAGGGATACCAGAAATATTTCTGTTAGAAGAGCATGGTTTTATGGGTTTTTTTTGGGTCATATACTCTTAAATTAGTCATGGGTATTTTATGTTTTAAAGAAATAAAGAGGTTTTACTTTGCAGTTCTTATGCATTTTATAGCATTACATTCCCCAAATGAACTTTATTAATGATTAAGTTGGTGTAAGCATGAAGCAGAGAACTAACATCACTCTCACTGAACAAGATCAGAGGAATGGAGCAAAAGAAACCCAAGAAACCAGTGTGTGCTTGTACTCCCCATACTGTTGTCAGGCAACAGTGGATATCTGAAAAGACAGCTATTATAGAGATAGCAATTTTGTTAAGGATTCAACATCAGACATGGCTCCACTTAAAATGACATTGTTCCTTTTGGTGGGAGATTTTTGTTTTTTGCTTGCTTGTTTTTGCAAAGTTTGAAAATGCAGCATTGTAATTCTGGTTAGAACATTTGTTATTTTATATAGGGTTTGTAATAATCTTGTTACAAAAAAAAATTGACTGAAGTCATACTTTGGCAGAGTTTCAGTTAACCTTTGCTGAAATGTGTTGGATATCTTTTGGAAAAGAGGACTGGATAGTTTCCTCTGTAGTCTGTGTACTTGAGGGTATTACACTCGTAACTGTACATGCAACTGACCGTGCATCAGTATGCAGGGTCCGTAACTGCTTTCTCAGTTCTAGTACCATAGCAGGCATGGCAGAGCTCCCTCTGTGAATTCAAGGACATGCTTGAAAAAGTCATCTGCACCCTTCACTGTTTAGATGCTTGGCAGATCTTTTAGGCTGTTATCTCAACTGACGTTGCCCCAGCCCATTGAAACTGCTGGTGTTAAGTATATCACTTTCTGACTGCACTGAGTTCAGATTCTCTTAAAATTGCTGATTGTAGTCCCAGCCTAAGCAGTGATAACCAGGAATAGAATTAGATCTTGGCAGCACAGGAATGCACAATAAAATTTAGTCACATCTTATTTGTCTGATTGAGCTAATAGTTGCCAACTACCTCTCAAATTTTATTAAATTAAAGCAGAGCAAAAATAGCTGTAATTATTATACATATAAATTTAGTATACATATAATCCTTTGACCACACATATAACCCAACCACTGATAGCTGTTAGAAATTTGCTGAGTTCATCATACCAGAGGGTTTTTTTTTATTTTTCATAGCATTTTGGGTTTGAGACTAGAGGAACCTAAAAGGGGGGTGCTAAAAGAAATCTCATGCCATTTGATGGTTCTGGTTTTAATATCATATAACGCAGTGAATGGCAGAGCATTAAGACAAGGGCTGTAATTCTAGCTGGGGTTTCTGGCAGTAACCACAGAGCAAGAAAGTATAAATCTGTACTTTTACAGATTACTGTTTAGGATTTGCAGAATTTTAGCAGAATCCCAAATTATGATGATAGCAATGGAGATAACTCTGGGAAAGGAGAACATGCGTCCCATTCTAGAAGGACATTTTGTCATCTATTATTTTTAGACTTGAGAGCTTTAGACATTCTCTATTTTTATCTAATGGAGTTTACAGAGCTTGAATTAAGATATGAGAACAAACATTAATGGAATTAGGGGGAAAGCTTTCAAAGTTGCTTGTGAGATGTAATTCCTTGACTTTTATATGGCTGCCCAGGAAAAATTGTGCATACTTTTCAGAATAATTCCAATGTTTCCAACAACTTTTTAATGTTGAGAAAACTTAAACTGACCAGACCCTTAAAATGCAATTTTTGTAATGCATTAAAAACTTCTAATAGAAGAATGGCAGTCACTCAGCAGAGGCCTGTAGACAAGAACCAGTCCAGTTTAGATCATCTTTAGACCACAGAAATAGTAGCAATTTTACCAGTAAAACTTACCAGGTTTACTCTTCCTTAAAACCAGGTTTAGACTATGAAGGAAAACCATGTTATCAAACTAAATTCTCTAGGTAGCAAGTAAAGATTCCCTCTTTTAGTAGAGACTGGAGAATCTCCACCCAACTTTACCTGATTTTAAGTGCTAACACTGTGATTAATTCTTTCTAAGTTTAGCTATTTAACTGAGGCACCTAAGTTAGAAATTTGGTCATCCTAAGCTCCCATTACTGGCAGTGGAGACTGACAAGTATCTCAAGAAAGTGAGTCATGCCTCAAGTGTGCCGAGTCAACTGGTGAAGATCCCCATCTCTTCTGCTGACTGCAGAGAGACCACGAGGGTTTCTAAATCAGACATTTTGGTTAAATGAGTAATACTATTTGGGGAAAATCCAAAAATAGAAGGGAAATGATGACTAGATGAAGAATTGTGTTGCTGGGGCTGGAGAATACTTAGAAGTGCTAAGGGTCCAAAGCTTGGAGTTGCCTTGCCTTTCCTAATATATGCAGCCACTACCACAGCCATGGGTATATACAGTGTCTAGATTTTGCTGTTGAAATTATCTGCAGCAAGCAACAACTTCAACTGTGTAAACTTGGCATGAACGACCTGGTTTTGTAGAACGAGGAAAAGAGAATATAGGGCTGGAACTGCCATGATTAGAGCTGCTGGTTTTCCACCCGCTCACTCTGATGGCACTGCCTACATTCAGATTGTTACTTGTAGGTAACCTCAGTGGGTTTTTAAAGTAAAACATTGGCTTTGATTACAGAGACAGGGAACACATGTAAAGCAAAACAGTGTTACAGGAAAGAGCATGTAATTGTTCAATCCAGAATACATATCTGAATGACTCAAATTTTCTATCGTTATTTTGAAGACTTTCTTTATCCTTTGAAGGGATGTGTAATGTTTAATGATTATGATATGAGATCATCTGAGATAAGAGATCAAACAGTAACTAATAGCTATCTATCTCTTTTCCTTGCAGAGTGAATTAGATGTATCCTTTTCAGTATCAGAAATCAATTTGTTACCACTTTTTGGTATATGTTCCAGTTCATACTGTCTTCATAGCACTGACTGTCACTCAAGTCAATGCAGATGTTCACCAGTTTTGCACTTGGAGTAAGTAGCACCGTTTTGGCACCTTTCTGAAAGCATAGCTGATGTTCAAATGGGTCACCTATTTAAATCCTCCATCATTAAGATAAATCTGCTTCCATTTAAAGTAAGACACAGAGAGCTTGCTTTGTGAGAACTATGTACACGGAAAGTTATATTCATGGGGAACTTTCAGGCTTAACCAGTTTAAGGTTTCACTTTGAATTTACAATAAAATAGATATTGAAATTACTGTAATAACAACTGAATGGTACAGCTGTGTCTTGAGCCAAATAGCAGCACTATTTGTAAGATTATGTTTGCAGTTTGATCTTGCTTCATGAAAGCAAGAAATGAGTTTTACTTTCTGTATCTTTGGAAGGAGGGAAAAAACCTGGGATGAGAATATTTAAGAAACTTCTTTTCCCACTCCTCCCCTTACACTGCTGTATTTTCATGTGTATGTTTTGCAGGGTATTAATCAAAATATGATTTAAACTCACCCAAATACAAATACTAAAATACAGTCCTGAACAATTAAACACAAATAGCAAGTAGATAAAACACAATACTGGAAAAAATAAACCAGGAGAATGTAGCACAGTTTTCTTTCTCAGTTCTTCCAGTTCCACTGCATGTTGACTCTACTCCAGCTGTTTTTTTGCTTATATTTGTTGTTGGTTAAATGCAGATCTGCTGGTACAAAGAGTTTCAGTTACACAACTGAAATACAGTTGCCATCTTGCAATCAAGCACTGTCAAGTAATTTAGTTTATTTACTTTATGAATTAGCACTTGTGAAGAACATAGAAAAAGTCTGTAATTTTTCTTGTAATTACCTCTTTACTGAAGAAGGAAAAAAAGAAATAAAAAACAACAGGAAATAATTAATTTCACTTTTGAAAATATTTTAAAGCTTGCTACATGCTGTGAGTGTCTCATTTGCTGACTATATGTATATATATATACACTCACATATTATGTCTGTTTCCTTCCTGAAATTTAGAAAATGCTGTGCTGTTAGTAAAACCTTTAAATTCACTGATACTATGAAAGAGCAATAATGACATTCCAGTGTGAAGGGATACTTAAGGTGTGTGAGCAATTATAGAAATACATTTTTTTTTATATTCAGTTAGTTCTAATCCTGAACTATGTGTTCATGTATATGAGCTTTACCAAGTTAGAGAACTAACCTGACCTATTTAGTAATTACATATAAAAAGAATCCCTATGTTTCCATATAGTGTACTTTGAGCATGCAGTTGACTGATTATCTGAGTCGTTTGGTATATTGACAATTCTAAATCCTGCTGACTCTGCTCAGCAATTTCTTGCCAAGAGCTCTACACCTTGAGCTACTCCCACTATCCCATTTAATAGCTGAGAAAGGCTGTTGCATATCATAGAATGGTTTGGGCTGGAAGAGACTTAAAAGATCTTCTAGTTCCAACCCCCTTGCCATGGAAAGGGACACCTTCCACTAGGCCAGGCTGCCCAGAGCTCCATCCACTCTGGGTCTTGAATACCTTCAGGGATGAGACATCTATGACTTCTCTGGGAAAACTTGGGTAGTCCCTTACCACCTTAATAGTAAAGAATTTTTTTCTAGTATCTTATTTACATCTGCTTTCTTTCAGTTTGAAGACATTTCCCCTTGTTCTGTCACTACATGTCCTGGTAAAACATCCCTCTCCAGCTTTCTTGTAAGGCTCCCCTTAGGTACTGGAAGACCCCAGTTAAGTCACTTCTAAATCATCTCTTTTCCAGGCTGAATAATCCCAATTCCCTCAGCCTTTTCTCATAGCAGAGATGCTCCATCCCTCTGATCTCTTGGTGGCCTCCTCTGGAGTCTCTCCAGCAGGTCCATGTCCTTCCTGTGCTGGCACCCCAGAGCTGATGCAGCTCTGCAGGTGGGGTCTCACAGAGCAGAGCAGAGGGGCAGAATCCCCTCCCTGGCCCTGCTGCCCACACTGCTCTGGATGCAGCCCAGGACACACTTGGCTCTCTGGGCTGGGAGTGCCCATGGCTGGGTCATGCCCAGCCTCTCCTCCAGCAGCACCCCCAAGTCCTTCTGGGCAGGGCTGCTCTCCATCTGTCCATCCCCAGCCTGTGCTCATTCCGGGGGTTGCTCTGACCCAGGTGCAGCACCAGCACTTGGTCTTGTTAAACCTCATGAGAATCCCATGGGCACACTTCTTGAGCTTGTTGAGATCCCTGTGGATGGCATCCTGTTCTTAGTCTGCCCTGTTTGGAGAAGTTGTTGCATTATAGGCCAACACTAATGTTGGCAACAGGTGCAATGCCATGTCTGAATGATTCCTGAAGAAATTCATCTACATGGGCCTCATTTGCATGATGGTATGAATATAAATATTTAGAAAATAGGAGTGCGCATTACTAACTTACTTGGTCATAGTGGAAAAGATACTGGAAAAGCTCATATCTGATATGTCTGTCCTTAACACATATGCATGAAGTATGTAGCTTTAGCATTCAGAAGTACACTTTTTTATGATAGACATTTCAGGAACAAATTCACAATAAAACATTTTACTTCTATATATTTACAAAATAATTCTCCCATTTAGAGAGCTTAATTCTTAACTTTAAACATTACCTAAAATAGTGAAAATGAAATGAGATATCCTCCCTTATAAAACGTAAAGCAGAGGTATAACTAAGAGGAAGTGGATTGTTCAGGACTGTATTTATTTTTGACAACAGCTTGAATAGCTGACCCAGAAGAACAATCTGGACAAGTGCCTTTAGCTATTATTGCAGTGCAAGAAATAAACCATCAACCTGCCTTTCAAAATATGAAAGAAAATATCCTCCCCTGCGATTAAACCATTGCCTTTGCCAAATGGTCTCACACTAACTCTTGTGCTCAGTGCAGTTAGCTTGGATGCAAAATATCTGCTCGAGAAGGTATGGTCTGAAGATCTGCAACAGTGAACACCAACTAGTATTTACAGAATCTTAGTTTACAGAGTATCTTGCAGAAGACTCTCATAATTTCCTGAGTCTCTGCTATTATTTTTGTGTACAGATCTATAGGAAGTTTATTTTAAATGTGATAGAGGCTATTCTATATAGACAGTAGTGTTTACTAACTTGAAAAAAAATAGCAGGAAATGACATGAACTCAAAACCCATTTAAAATAGACCATAATTACTAAGGCAATTCAGCCATGCACAGAGCAAAGCCCAGTTATATCCAAAGGCTGAGCCTATCACAAAATTGAGATGTCCCTGGAGCCCACACCAAGCCTGCAGCACGTGCAGTGGTTCTTGCAGCTCCCAGACATAGTGCATTACCCCAGTATTCCTGGCAATGCAGTTCCAGCAGAGGCAGAACTCCAGCTTTCATTTAGGTCCACAGCTGAATTCATCCAGCGCATCCACACTGTAGCTTTTGGCATGGTTTGTCTGAAGTCAGATGTTAGGAATAGTGCCTTGGGCACAAGGCAGGGACTGGGTCAAATTTGAATATTTCCCAAAGGATTTATACATCATGTTGGTATATATGGCATAGGCAGGTATGATGCTAAACAATGCATGAACAATTGCACATTTCTCTCATGTATTCTGCAAAAATGAATACAGATTACCTATTGGCTAAGTACTTGAGAATAGCCAGCTTTTTACAGAAGCTTTCATGTGTGAATTGTGAACCACTTACCCATCATATGATGGCCATTTTCATTTTGAGAGTCAGTTGCACACTTAGAGAGTACCTAGGCTGGAATGACATAACATTCTCAAAGTTGTTTGGATTGTTTTTAAAATATCACTAAGTAGTGTTGTTGGGCCAGCTGAATGAACAAGTACAGAAATTGTCCTCGGGCTGTTATGCCCTAATGTGTTAATAGCAATGGATAAGCCTCACTTTGTCTATAAAATAAGTGGGAAGGGTTTTCTGGAGTACTAAAACTCCAGCTTGGGTGGTATAGGAACTACTTTATTGCTATGATGAGGACAAAAAAGACTATAAAAACACAAGTGTTAGGACAGCAGCTTTATAGGGAACAAAACGCTGGTAAGTATGACAGTTTCTAAAATTACTAAAGGTGACGTTTTTATTGCTTGAGCCGGTGAAGCAAAGCTTACTTGAAGACCCATTATTAACTTCTAGAGAAACAGACACGCTCCCCTTGTGGGAAGGGAGGAGGTGACAGAGTGCTCTAGGACTAAGCATCTGAAGAATGTTTTCTTGATCCAAAAAAGCCATTACATTCCATTGCAACTAGCCGCTGGCTGCTCCTCCTAGGATAGATAAGAAGCTTTGATACAGGGAATACTTCAAGTGAATCAGCTATTCTTCAGTTCCCCGTGGGATAACACTGAGAATACAGTGCATTTAAAGGGTGAGAAAATTGAATTATGAATTTATTCTGAGAATTTTTAAGGATATACTTCAGTTTGCATTGTAACATAAGTGGGTGAAATAGAAACCTATAAAGATTAGCTTAAAATTAGCTTAGTTGTTCCAGAATTTCACAGAACTTGAAGGCACCCTTGTCTCCTATTTAATATCAGGTTAGTGATTTGAGGAAGAAATGGTCAAGAAAGCATTTCATTGGTTTCTGTGCCTTAAACGTGTCTGCCACTAGATAGGCTAAAAGTTATAGAAAGTGAACACTGGCAAAGATAAGTCAGAATGTATGAGTCTAGACTAAATAAAGAAGCAACTCCAACTGATCTCTAGTTGAAGATGAATGTACACTATGGAAATGAAAGGTTTGTAGTACTGTATATTCAGTAGCAAAGCATTTGCCCTATATGTACCTGTACTGTAAGCCACAAAGCCTTTGTGTGTGCTCCTGGGTGTGTTCTGTGATCACAAGGGGCACTTCATCTCTTAAGCCTGGACACACCCTTCAATTACTTGCCTGAAAAGCCCTGAGATCTCTTAAAATGCCTCCATCTGAAGAATTTATTACATACAAGTTCTAACTGTGCCTTTTCCCCTTCTTTCCTTCCCCTCTTCCCTGCCCAACTGTCTATATAATGTTTGGGGAAAGGACAAGTATTGTGTCACATGTACTTCCTCTTAGTATGCACTTGCCATAAAAACTCTGGGATAGTGGAAAGTACCATTAATGTCTTTAAGAAGGAGAGCTCTTTAAGTTCTCAAAAGCCAGTGTAACATTTAAAATGCCAGCTGTGTAGGTACATTTACTTCTGCTGCTTGGTATGCAGCTGCTGCAGCATTGCCAGAAATTGGGAAGCCAAAGCCAGGGGAGGGCCTCACCTTTGCCCAGGTTGGCATGGAGAGATAAACACATTTTTCTCTGCATTCTTGTTTTTAAAAGCTCTGTTATCCTCTGCATGGATCTGGTGAAAGTCCCTTAATGTTCTTTTTGTGGGCAGCCAGGATTCTTACTGGAAGCAGGACTTAAAATGACAGCTCTGGGTGGAGCACATGGCAGTGCAAACACCAAATACAGCTTTTTCCTGTTGCCAGCTGCTCAGACTGGTTTGTTTTGCTCCTTTCAGTTGGGTGTGGATCTATGACTTCAGGGCTTTAAACCCTGAAAGCTGGGGTCACTTGCCAAACAAGTAACAGGTGGGGAGCATGAGCCTTGCTAAGGATCAAATACATATCCCTCCCTGGGCAGGGCATTCAGACACGAATGGCTGAGCTGTGTTGGGCAAGATGTAACCATAAAGCATAGGTGAAACATACAGGAAGGGGAAAAGAGCCAGGGTTGCTCCCTGTACAATCCAATTGTTTGCCAAGAACAGTGTGGTAAAGGGAGGTGGGATGTTAGGTTGAGGGTAGAGGTTAAAGAATGCTTTGGGACCTTCCAAAATGAAGTTGATAGACCTTTCCGGAATGGTATTAGTATTCCCATTCAAACTGCAGATTAAATTACTGCTTCTGGAATGATGACTGTGAGATTACCACATTAGAGATGGGGAGAAGTCATACCACTTCTCTGCAGTGGAGTAAGCCCATTTGGAAATAAACTAGAATGGCCTGCAGGGAAATTGACATCCCATTGAACTACATTGGGTCTGAGTGGAATAGCTCCAAGATTCTTACTGGCATGGGTAGACTTTTCCTTTTACATGGTATTGGCTCTTCTGGAAATAGAGCATGGCAAAAAACAGTGCTAGATGTGATTTAAATGTTTCCTTAAACAGAATGACACAGAAAAATAAGATGGGAGCAGCAGGTTGCTGCATCGTCACTGGTCCTGGTTGACTAAGTCATCTGGGTTTTAGATTTTTGGAACTGTAAGAGGAAGAGGAAGGTCTGGACTCTGCCATGGGAACTGGGGCAGTGTAAAACTTAAAAGCCAGGAGGAGCTGGCTTTCTCACTTGTTGAAACCTGAATGGAATGTTATCTAATTTCCTTAACAGATCCTGTAGTCCAGTGCAGAGCAGTGCCAGAGGTGAACTGAGCAGCAAAACAGCTGTCTTTCTAAAAATTCTCACATTACTGTAACAAAGAAATCCTAACTTCGTAGATTAAAGTATTTCTGTAAGGGCTGATTTACTCAATAAGTTTATCACAGCAAGAAATTTGTCTTCCATCTTTAAACAGCTACCACCTTTGTCTCTGGTAGCACAGCAGTGGTGACTGTTGCAAGTTGTAAGGACAGCACTGCTCCTTGGTATCAAAAGGCACACAAGTCCAATTTTTAGAAACAATGCAGGCCTATGGTCAGATTCAGGAAGAAGTCGGGTATTAAAAAAATAATTTAGAATTAAATTAGGTAGTTAAGTTTAGACTTATCAAAATGGGGGAAAAGTATTGAGAGATGTATTTAGCAGTTACTGTACAAAGTCCTTCTAGCTCCACTGCAGCAGTCCACAATACATGGGCAAGATTTAGAAGGTACAAAATGAAGGCAATGCAGATCTGTTGTGGTCAGCATAGAGCACATGTAAAGGGCAGCAACAGGTGGAGAGTAAGGCAGATAAAGGGTTATTCTTGCTCTGTGTATGTATGTCAGTGAGGCATAACAGATGCACCCAGCAGGCTGCTTTGCTGTGCCTGTTTCCATTTCAGGTTCTGGTGATACATGGCAACATCCGAGTCTCTTTTCCCAGCATAACCCTTGGCAGTTGTTCAGTGGATGTGCTGGACACTCGTGTCTGCATGTGTGCATTCACATGTCATGAATGCCCATGACTTCATACCCCTGGAGGGTCTGTCATAGTTTTTTTTTTTTTTTGGAGACAGAAACTGTTAGATAAAGTTAAGGAAAAACAGGTATGTTCATGGACAAATTTCATGTATCACAACTGTACAAATTTGTATTGCTCCAGTTTCTTTTCCTTTGGGTGAATATTAGAGATTATAAATATATTTTGAAAGTATTTAATATATGAACCATTTATTTATTTTTGCTCTTCTTTATTTTGCTAGATCAATGACTCAACTTCATGTATCAGACATATTCCTCTTAAGCTATTTCCAAGCAGATCAAATATTGTTAGTAATTCAGGGCAAGGAATTTTTGAGAATCTAGTGTTTAAGAACTTGGTAATTACTTTTCTTTGAAGAATGCAGAATTTTTGCATCTTCACATAGAAGGTTGTGACCCCTTGATAACACTTCATATCCAGACAATACATGATACTCAGGCAGACAGTAAAATTAACTATCCATATCTAATTATAAGTTTACCTGGCTTTTGCCATCATGTACTACTACTCTATTCCAGGACAGGATACTGCTGGGGCTTCAGCTTCTCTACTTCTGACCACTCTGTGATCAGGAAAAAGTGTCAGTTGAACTGTTTCCCTAGCTTTATTAACATAACGGTAAATAAACTAGAACAAAATAAGAAATACCTATTTCTGTAAATTTTTATTAAAGACTTAGGCTTAAGATTTTTTTCTGAATTATCTTCACATTGTTCAAAATACACTTAACATGAAACATTTCTAGATCATGTTCAATTTGGACAGAGTGCACATCATTTTGGATGAAATGGTGCTAAATGGTTGCATCGTGGAAATGAACCGGAACAGAATTCTCGCCCCTCTGTTTGTACTTGACAAAGTGGCAGAAGGCTAGGAAGATGCAAGCATGACTAAGATGTTTTACAAAAGATGGCAAAAGCATCAGGAATGTGCCTATAGCAGTTTTCTGCTGTTGCAAGACTGACTCATGCAACATTCAAATTAGTTGGAAAATATTTTCCATTTCTCTCATACTCTGTGTACCAATGGGAAACATACAGCTAAACATGTGGATGCATTCACATGCAGCTTCACTGACCCAGCAGAAATCTTCCTAGAATGATCAATAATTTTAAAACATTTGAGGATGAAGAAATGGAAACTTACCACGACTGACTAGGTATCACTTTAAATTATGCAGTATCATGCCAGACCTAGAAGACAAAAACGAAAGAAATAAGAATTCAAACTGAGTTTCACTCCTTCCCTTAAGCACCAACTTGATTTATTTTCATACAAATTTAGTGTTAATGATGGTTCTGTGACTTTTATGCCCACTTCTAAACTATATTCATCCTTCATCAAAAAGTTGGCTTCCCTCCCTTTGACATGCAAGTCACGGACACAAAAAGAAAAGTACTGATGTATTAAATATTTTTGCATACTTTGCAAGCTGTAACTTGAATTATGTAGTACTTAAATATTATAATATTAATAAAATATAATTAAAATCAGAAGTTTAATGCTCTTTTGTCATTTTGGCTTCATAAATTACACAAAATCTTTCCCATTTTGGCACACCAGTGTATTTTTTTCCTCTCTTGTATATGCTATCTACGCATCAAGATTAAAACTCTTACAGAAGATGTGTAATAAAAGATAAGCAAGTTCTCAGGATCAGGTAGGTACCAAATAAAATCTCCTTTTTTGAGCAGGAAGCAGTAGCTATGCTAAGTTGCATTCCCAGGCATCCAGCATACTGATTCACACTGCACACTACTCTGCAAGTCAGGGGACAGTTGGCAGTCTCAGCTTACTTCCACTTACCTTTCTAGAATTGTTACCTGCCTCCTTCTTCTTAACCTCCAGCCCAACCCTACATATAACCTGATACTGAACAAACATATTCTGTGTGAAAACACATACTGGTCACATAAATACCACTCAAAAACCAGGGTCTAAGGAGCAAAGAGTGTTGTGTGTGAGAATAAATCCACAGGGCTTTGACACAGTAACACATTTATCAAAACAAGATGATGTTGGGACTGGAGCAGAGTTGCATAAACCTGGAAGAGGTGTTTGTCTGAAGAGTAACAGGCACAGGAGTGAGCAGGATGGTGGATATTGCCCTCCAATTCTGCAGTAGGGAAAATCTAAAAAACAATGCTATAAAGTCCTACAAAAAATGCCATGAAAAGAAACCTGCCACCAACCTGATGTCTATGCGCAAGGCAGTCTTTTGGCAAGCCCCTCTCAGCAGAGGTCTGAGAAAAGGTTGTTACCAAAGAAAACTGGCACAAAGCAAAATTTACTACATACAATAGCCTTTTTTCTGGTATCAACTACTTTAAAATCTTTAAAACCATAGTGTTATCTTGCTTTATCTTACTGTAAGGCACTTTTTTTCAATAAATATCACTTTCTAACACCAAGACAGCCAGTCCACCTCAAGTAAAGCTGAATCAGCTGTATCATCTAACTCAGATTTTATTCCAGTGTAATGGAGAACTATAGTCTCAGGTCACATGGGCTCACTGAAGAGCACCAAAACCTGCCACATGCAGGTTATCACTGCCAGATGCACTTTTAAGAAGTTCCATTTACTCTGAAAGATTTGAACACAAGAGATGAATTTGTGAGACCGGTAGTTCTCTTATGTAGTTCCTCGAAACATTTAAAAAAAGCATGGCACATTGTTCAGAACATGTACAGAGATTTAGTAAGTACTAATGAAGTATTCAGAAGAGACATTTTTATATGTTGCAAACATTTTAATGATTACTTTTGAGCTTACACATTGGGTGCTTTTTTTTAAACTTCAAACTGCAACAAGTTAAATAAATGTTTATAATATACAAAGAAAATACAACTGAAAGTAAAACTTGCTTTAAGTGTGCCTTGCACTAGGAACCAGTGTTTTTTAATAGCTTTATTGTTGAGCTGCACAAACACACTTAAGGATTTGATCTTTATAGCAGGGCATTTGAGAAATCAAAATATATTCCCACTTGAAAGAAAAGGAAGAAAAAAAATGGTTGTGCATGATTATACGCAAAAACCCACTAAAATACTCCAATAGTGCAGGCACCATTAAAAAAGAAAAGGCTGGAGATGCCCATTAAGTCTAAATTTTAAAGGAAGCAAGTTTCTGACCAGTTAGCTTAAAGCCAGCAAAACAGGGATCAGTGATGGCAACCGTAGTGTACAGGGTATTAAAAGACAAACTTTACACAATACACTGTTAGAAATTTCTATCAGTGAACACTGAAAATCTGATGATCTGTTCTTTGGAACAGTCAAACAGAAACACCTTAATTTCCAGTTGTGCAAGCCCTTGAAGCATCACACAGTGTTCTGTGCCAATTTCTTGCTGGCTGTGTAGTTACAAGGATTTATTTTGTCATTAGCAGCTAACAAACATTCCACATTTTCCTAAAGCCTCACAGGTGAAAAAAAGGCAAGTCTCATCAGAGCACAGCGTGGAGATCGTATTTTTTGCACACAAACACAAGAGGCTTCACTAGTATCAAAAACACTTCTGTGTCCCAGCTGTGGTCAGCGGCTCAGTTGAGGTGGAAGCCTTTCTCCATGGTAGCAGCTAGCAGACGCTCCCTCATAATCTCCTCAGAAGAATACTCAGGCAACTTTAGGTAATGCACACATGTATTCACAGATGGATAACTTGCATCTGTAGCATCAACCTGAGGAAAAACAAGAATTTTACTGCAGTTGTTCACAGCATTCAGTATCGAAGTTAAAATTTGTGAAGTCCTCTTATTCATGGCACTTGCTGCATACCTAACACCAGTTGTCAAGAAACAACAGCATCAGCAAAGCTACAGGCCAATTTATAAATAAACTTGCTTTATATGTACATTAAAACTTTACTATTTAAATATATGAATTATATATGAAAATGTAGAGAGCAGACCTGAAACAAGAGGTTAGTATTGAAACCTTAGCACAGTGCCATAAATTAAATAACAAATTGTTATTGATGTAGAAACTCTTGCATTGCCAAGCCAAAGCACTGTATCAAAGGGTGGCTGGGGTACCTTGCGCACAACAGTGAGCCGGGGGTGGAGGTTTGCCAGCCCTCCTGGTGGGAGTGTCGAACAACCAGTGGTGAACTGCAGAAAAGCCTTCCTCTCATCCGAAGACATACCACACAAGACTCTCACAAATCGAAGGAATCCAGGGCTTAAAATAAAGTAAAATAATTAGTTCTGATAACACTACAAGAGTGTGGAGATTTTTAAAATTTCTTTTAACTTGACACAGTAGAATTACAATCTTTAGTCAGGGTTCAGCAGACACTGTAAGATTGTAGAGCCTGTTGAGTATTAAGAATAAAACATCCTTAAATCCAAAACAATAGTCTTTACTCTCCTTGCAGAGTATTACATGAAAAGATGTAGGTACATACTTAATCTTGGGGTGTTATTTGGGTATCTTGCATTTGAATGCATGTGACTGAGTAGAGAAGTAGAGCTCAAACATTTCAGCAGGCTTATTCTAATACAGTTCCAGAAGTAATTTGTATATTATTGCTACCAAACATGACAAGCAGCAAAAACAAATCCCAAACCCAACAAATCTGAAAACAACAAGACTGCTTCTGACAGCCAACCACCAATAAGTATATTTGTCCCTTGCATAGTACACTTTCTTTTTGAACTACACCTCAAGAGAAAGGAGTAAGAAATATGGGTAAAGTAACAACTGTACCCAGCCAGAAAGAAATTATAATTACTAACAAACATGAGAATAAAAACTCTAAAATCTATTTTTAGTAATCTGTATTAGCTGCCATTACGTTTTCACTAATTATTTGCATTTGAGTAATTACCAAGTACCTTCTAACGTATCTGTTTTAAGACATGGTTATCTCATCCAATTTTAGACAATCACCTGCTCTTCAGTAACCATCAGTTTCATCCAATTTGGCATCTTGATCTAATGAATATTCTGGACATTCTATCCCATCACATTTTCTTTCAGCTACTATTTTAAAACCACTCAGAATAAAAGTACCTATCTCTTGTATATCCCAGTTTGGGTTCGGTGTAATTGATGATATCCTCAGCTGCCCAAGAAGGTGATTGATTTCCACAAAGAATCATCTGAACCTCTTCATGGCTGAAGGAACTCAGCTTCTCCATTGGAAAGACTCTATTGAAGCCATCTTTAATTTACACAAGATACAGTTATAAACATAAATCCAAATAATGTTTATAAAATAATGTCAGCATTTGTTTTTTAGTCAAACCAGAATCAATCACTAGTTTCTTAATTAAATTAAATGGAACAGCTTCACAATTAAAAACAGTGTAACTAATGCAAAGGTATTCTGAAGTTAGGATCTTACCTATTGCATTCTTAAGTAAAGTTTATTTTTGAAAGCCATTCTATGCCACCACTTTAAACCAGCATGTCTGAAACACCCATTATTCCACCTAACTTCATATATGTTGTTATATTTACAATTACCTCTGAAGGCCTCCATTTGTTTCTGTATACCAGTATGCATGCAGAAGTCAAACATGAGATCTACGTACTCCTCTGCATTATCCATTGTTACAGTCTGCAAAGACAGTAGATAAATACTGTAAGAACTCACTGTTCATTAAGTTATTTTTGAAACAATAAAAATTTAACTGCTGGTTAAACTGTAAGATAGGTTATTTCCTTACCTCATCTTCACCACCTGGTTTGAGATCCACAGCTGTAAACCCATATACTTTGGATGAAGGGCAAAACTGAAAATTTAAACTTCAAAACACAAAGGTAGTTAATAATTGAAAAGAAGTCTGCTTTTGCAAAACACACCAGGTTTACAACCTGTCACACCCAAATGAACCTTACTGGATTTCAAACCATTGTGAGTGCATCACTTTGAACCACTGTTCATGCCATACAAAAGCACAGAACTACAAACAGTAATGGACTACACACATAATATGTGTTTCAAATATATGCTATACAAATACATATTCTCACTCTATTTATTTGGATTTGATAACCACTGAAAATTTCAGAAATTTGATATCTTAAGCTATCAGCTTCAAAACTGCTCAAACAATTTAATTTAGTTCACAAATTCAGAAAAATAATTTCCATTAAATTCCAACAATAACAATTACAGAGCCACTCAACCTATTAGGCATTTAGGCCCTTCAAAAGTGCTACTTGCTTTCTCTCCATAACAACCCAGGCTAAATTCCACAAGCCCTTTGAGGATATAAAGCTATTACAGATCACTGACAGAACTACAAAGATGGGGAAGGGTCTAGAGAGGAAGCCATACAAGTTTAGTCTGGAGAGGAGACAACTGAGGGGAGACTTCATTGCAGTTACAGCTTCCTCACGAGAGGAAGGGGAGGGGCAGGCACTGATCTCTTCTCTGGGGTGACAGTGACACGACACGAGGGAATGGCTTGAAGCTCTGTCAGGGGAGGTTTAGGTTGGATATTAGGAAAAGGTTCTTCACCCAGAGGGTGCTTGGGCACTGGAAGAGGCTCCCCAGGGCAGTGCTCACAGCACCAGCCTGGCAGAGTTCAAGAAGTGTTTGGAGAATGCTCTCAGGTACAGGGTGTACCTCTTGGGGAGGGTACTGAGCAGGTTGTTCCTTGGGGGCTCCTTTCAGCTCAGGACAGTCCATGATTCTAAAGCCATAAGTAATGACCGAACTCTGACACAACACAATTTTTCTGGCACAATATGATTATAACAAATAACCATAATATTAATGGTAGAAAAACGGTTGTTTCAAAGGAAATATTTAAAACTAGGGAGGATGACATCCTGTCATGGATTTACATAGGTATGAGTACTTTGTCTTTTACAGTTACTTAAAGTCAACACATTCTCTTGGATTCAAACACTGCACTAGGAACAAAATCTGAAATGTCAATCTGTCCTCTTTAAAAGCTCTCCAAAAAACTTGATACATTTCAATTTATCATAGCAAAGAAACTACTGAATCACCCTTTTTTAAAGCTGTGATTTTACAAGTATTTGTGTTTACAAGTATATATGTTTCCAGAGTCATCCACCACCGCAACATAGCCACATTTAAGATTAGGAAACTGACCAAGTGAGAAGAGAAAATCCTCAAACCAAGGAAAAAGAATATGGCTGCATCTCTATGGATTCCCCCTTGCAATGATGCTATTTAAAACTAAGAAATTTTCATTTGTAATTTTGCGTTGGCTTCTGTCGCTAACACAACACTGTTTGCCTACCTACAAATAAATATGAAAACTTACCCCAAATCCTCTATGCTAAGAGGAGGTCCTGAACCTGATGGATTCTTCAGCATTAATTCCTGCAGTTTTGTGTTCTTTTCATCTTCTGACAGATTTTTGTTGCTTAAAATTTGACGTCTTTTAATTGCAAGGTCCTTAATTTCTTTTAGAAACCTTGCTCTATGTGGGTTTACTAATTCAAAGTCTTCCCATGTCAAAATTCCATTAAACCAGGCAGGAGGCTTAGGTTTTGGTGGATCAAGAATAAATTCTGATTTGGAGTCTTCTTCCAGACTTCCTACTGACAAGGAATCATGTCCTTCTTCTGTAGAAGCCTCTGACTGACTTTCAGTACAGTGCAAGTCTCTGTCACCCCGTGATTCATATATCAACTTACTCATGTTACTTTTAATGTCCCCCATACACATGAGTTTAAAAAAAGGCTTAGAAATGGGTAAATCCACAAGTCTATTGTCCTGAATGCATTTAGCCAAGAAAATTCCAAGGAAATGAAAGAGTTTGGTTATTCTTTCAAGTTCATCACTATCTTGTGGGAATGGTGCTGTAAACAGTCCACATGATCTCTGTACATAGTAGCCAGGTGGTTTCAATCCACCACCAATATCAACCTGATTTAAGAGACAGACAAAAAAAGCAGATGTGGTTAAAGGTGAATTTAATTAGATATCTGCACTGTCTAACTTTTTATACTCTACTGCTCTCTCAAAAAGAGAATTAGACAACCAAGCTGTAGACCAGAGCGGTCATTCTTGACCATGATGACTAGCTGCTGTATGAATATGTGTTCTTCCTTCCTGAATGTCTAGCTCGTTTTTCATTTTTTTTTACACAAGCACTCAGTTTAAAATACAAATTAAAATATACCTGACGAGACTCATCATCTGGAAAATCATCATCACAAAGCCAAGCTCCCAAATCTGTCCTCTGAAATTCTGCTGCCACCAATGCATAAAATTCCAAGGTAGGACCCAGGCCTGTTCCTTCCTCCCCTAAAAACTCAACCTAGAAAAACATAAGGAAAGTTAATAGTAAAAGAAAATCCTAGTGCAATGTTCAGCATTGGTTATGGAACAGGATATTCAATATCCTGTCCAGTACATTAGAAATAGCTATCTAACCTCGCTCTGCTAGGCAGATATGCTTTACCTCTAGAACAGATTTTCTGTCTGCATGAATCTGCATGACATTTTCTGCCCATTCCATCAAGGATTCACCTCGCGGAACTTTCACTCTTTCATGTTTGAGGCGTCCAACTCTGAATTCTCCCGGATCATCGCGTCGCACTGTGCTCGTGGTCCTTGTCCGTTCAACAGTGGCTTCACGTCTGTTCTGCAGCCATACAATTGCTCTGGACAAAAAACAAACACCAGTTGTGTAAAACATGCACGTCTTCCAGCATGAAAACATGAAAGCGGTCATCATTAGAGTACTATTTTGTAGTCCTTCATGCAATGAACTGCTACCCAGATAAATTGGCCAATAGGATAACCTAGCTATAAGTATACAAGCAAGTCTTCAGCTGAAGTTTAAATGAAATTCCTTGTCATTCTAAGTTTTTCCATCTTCTTCCTTACATTATCCAAAATTATTCAGATTTGGCAGGAAATATTTGTCTCATTAGGATTAAGATCCTTCAGGAAATAAGCAATTTAGAAACTATTACATGTGAAAAATTAAAAGGAAGCAGTCAACTTCTTTTTTTTTTTTACCTTGACGCTCCAAATGCTGTACATGTGAAGTACAACTGTCTTGTTTCAAATGGAATTAAGAAAGGACACTTGCTTGTTAGTTGCTCACACCAGTCTGGCAAAGCACCACTTGCTAGTGCCAAGGGTTCCTGTAGTTTGATGCAAGGAATAAAAAAACCACCAGTGTTAGTAATGTTTGACTTAGGTGGTCCCAACAAGTTTGTAACTAAGTACATACACAGCAAACACACCTAAGTAGAGTTTTAATCTGTGCTTGAGTAAGTTCCTTTCTTCTCAGTAACTGAGACTTTTCCTCCCCTTTTAAATGCTATCAATATGGAAGCTGTATGATGAGCAGCTGAGCTCACTTGGCCTGTTCAGCCTGAAGAAGAGGAGACTGAAGGGAGACCTCACTGCAGTCTGTAACTTCCTCATGAGAGGAAGAGGAGGGGCAGGCACTGACCTCTTCTCTGGAGTGATCAGTGACACAACTCAAGGAAATGGCCTGAGTCAGGAGAGACTTAGGATAGATATTGGGAAAAGATTGTTCACCCAGAGCGTGGTTGGGCATGAAGAGGCTCCTCAGAAAAGTGGTCACAGCAGCAAGCCTGATCAAGGTTCAGTAAGTATTTAGACAATGCTCTCAGGTACAGGGTGTGACTGTTGGGATGTCCTGCACAGATGCAGGAGTTGGACTCAATAATCCTGATGAATCCCTTCCAACTCAGCATATTCTGTGATTCTAAGTTCATAAACTTTCTAGGACTTTAGAGTAGACACAGGGTGCTTTGACACAGATACTAAAAGCTGTAGTAAATCTCTGGGATATACACTACTCAAAGCACTGTGGGGAGATCTAAGTACCCAATTACCTGCAAAGAATTACTCCTGAGTTTTGCCCAAAAGAAATTAGATACTACCATTTCAATATCAGAAGACATGAAAGAAATCTGATGGTAGGAAATTATCCCCTTGAAATATTATTAAAGTCCCTTCTGAAATACAATTATAATAAACTATACTACAGAAATTATTACTAAAAGGATGTTCATGGTGCCAGAACAGACTTCGAAAGATGAAAAATGGAAAAAAATTTTTAAACAAATACTTAGGACAATGTAACTGAAAAAAATCCTCAAACCTCAAAAAGCACACAAGAGCTAATTAAGCTGAGAATCTTCTTTTATCTTTATTGAAGAAAATCTACTTCTACTGAAGAACTACATCCTAAAGTTTTCCTTTTCATGTATCTAACATGGTACCAATAGGATGCTTTCTAAATGCTATTTTTGAAAGCTTTATGTAGAATGTATGAATAATAAAATGCCTGTGAACCCTAACATTATCAATTGTCTTGTTTACATTATCATCAACCAGACATACACACACTACATTGTAACATCAATGTCTGGTACAGAAAAAAAATTATTCATAACCAAAATATATCAAGTAAAAAAAGTTTTGTAAGCTTTGTACAAAAACAAACTACATCGTTTTATTCAGACTAGTCTGTACTTACAGAATTTACTTATTCAAAATATAAGGAAAAAATATGTATTAAAAAATTCAAAAATCAAAAATGGCAAAAAAGCAATAATTTCAAACAGTCAAGGTACAGAAGAGTAAGAGAGTTCTAAAAACAATACTACATATATATACTTCATATTATATATTAGTGTAATACCTCAATCTGTTGCAGAATCTTTGTAGTAATTTTTTTACTTGTGAATTCATCTGGTGGAAAGTTAAACTGAGGATGCTCATCTCCTTCTGAAAATAACCAAGAGAAAAGTTTTCCTTTATTTTTTTTTTCATTAAAATATTTCAGAAGCTCTGCAAAATAACTAAGTTACCTTCTTGAGAAGTCCGTGCTGTGTAAGGGTCACTGGCAACTATATACAAAATTCTAAGTAATTGCAGAACATCTTCTACTCCACAGGAGTTCTGTCCACTGCCAGCTTTGGCCTGGGGTTGTTCCTTGGCCAAACTAAGGATATCAGAATTTTGAAGAGTAGAAATAGCCCCTTGACTCAATCCAGATTTTGATCCATGTTCACAAAAATCCTGTAAAAACAGAATGGTTAAGAATGAAAACTGTGTGTGTTTCTGTCTTTAGGATTGTATTCCAAGTTGATTTAAAAAAAATCAAAAGTTACTGTGTTCAAACTTGACATTTAATCAAATTGTGCAGGGTGCAAATCATGATTCAAATGCATTTTAACACAACTACGTTTAACAGAAGACATTAAAAGGCAAGAGCAGCAAAACCTAAACTTGAAACTGGCTTTTGAACATTCAACTTCCCTATAAATACCATGGCTATCTCTCCACAAGGATCTTTAAAGCTGCAAAACAAAGCACACAGCCATTCATAATAAAAAAAAGTTTGGATGCAGACATATACCTTGTATGCAGCTATGAGCTGGGAACAATTTCTGTTTTTCCTAATACTTTTATTAGTGCCGGTTAATTTCCAGTGGCGCAGGAAAGCTGAGTCTGCATTCTTCTGCAGGTAGGTTATCAAGTCATTCTTTGGTAATTCATCAGTGCCAAGGTACTGCTCCACATGCTCTACTGACCAGCAACCCTACAACAGGAACCACCAAATGTTGGTTTTTCCTGATTGTAAAGTCTTTAAGATTTTACATGCAATATATAATGTCTCTTTTAAAGGAGCATGCATTTACAAATATACTCACTAATATTCTTTAAATAATTGAAAACTGTTAGTTTTTTTTAATGTAGCATTTCAAAAATTGCAATAATATTTATTTTGCTCTTATTAAAGCAGCCATAAAACACAAAGGCATAGAAGTAGGTCTTACCATTTTTCCACTTTCTTTCTCTTTATCAGAATCCTTCATTTCTCTGTACATGATTCTAGACATCAAAACAATGAGTTAGTATTTCATACTCATAGCACATCCTCTAAATTCTGAGGTTATACACTGACTTGTTAGGTATAAGTGACATTTAGATAACGTGATGTAAAACAGCAACAGCAGCTGCTCTTTGCTGCCCAGAACATCTAAGGTGCTCTGAGGCAGCAAAGTTCTTAAGCTCTATTTTCATGATGTTGGTATTTATCTTGCAAAGTATTTAATTTATGTTTCCTTAAGTGAGACTTGAGTAATCAAACAACCTTCATTGTGCCAATTTCCCAAATCAACTTGAGATTTTTCAGTACACGTGCACCACCTCCTTAAAATTTTGAAGTCCTAGGGAAGCTTGCTGTGCATTAACTTAGAAGACGTGCACATTTACAACTATTTCCTATGTTTTCTAACTGGAAAACAGTTTATTACAGCATGCAATTTTTGACAGAAGGCAAATCAAATAATAGGTGCAACACACAAGCACTGATGAAACCTGAACTACAGTTAAAAATACTGCACTCCTTACTGCAGCTGTTGCTTTCATACACATTATTCTTCTAGTATGACAAGTTACATTGATTAGGGTAGTAAATGGAAAACACTCATCATATAGTCTTACAATTTCTACCTATTACCATAAAGCTAGTAAAGTCAAATTAAGATCAAGAGAATAGTTGAGGTAGAAAGGGCCCTCAAATATCTCATTTAAATAGAATTTTCTGTACTTCAGTTTGAGCCCTTTTTTCTTCTTGTCCTTTCACATGTCACAACAAAGTCAAGTCAACAGTCTGGCTTCCTGGTGTCCTTCATCAGGTATTCATACACATTGGTAAGAGCCCAAATGTCTTTTTTCCTCCAGGCTAGACAGATCCAGATCTCTCAGACTCTTCTTTGTATGACAAAAGTGATTAGTGTTTTAATCATCCTAGCAGCCCATTGCTAGACTCACTCCAGTGTCCATGTCTCTCTGGTACTGAGGAGCCCTGAACTGGGACACAGCATTGCGAGTGTGTCTTGCCAGTGCTGAGGATGGTGATGATCACCTCACTCAGCTTTCCTAATGCAGCCCAGGATGCTGTTCATCTTCTTTGCTACTGGGGTCCATAGCTGGGCCATGTATAACTTTATGTCCACCCGAACTCTCAGGGCCTTTTTCACCAACCTCTTTTCCAGCCAGCTGGCCCCTAGCCTGAACTGGCACATGGAGAGTTACTTTTCCCCAGCTGATAGATTTTACATCTCCCTTTGTGAAATGTCATGAAGCTCCTGTCTCCCCATTTCTCCAGCATGATGAGGTCTCTTAGAATGGCAGCACAACCATCTGGTCCAACAGTGATGCTTCCCCAGTTTTGTTTTGTCTGGAAGCTGAGGGTCTGCTCTGTCCCATCATACAGTCCACTAATGTAGATGCTTAAACATCTGGATTCATATCAACCCTTGGGGTACACCAGCTGGCTTTTACATGAAGGACCACAACCATCTGAGTCCAGCAGTTCAGGCATTTTTCAGACACTAGTCCATGCTTTCAAAGTTTGTCAGTAAGAAAGAAAGTGCTGAAAGCCTTCCTAAAGTTGATGAAAATAACATCTGCTGCTCTCTTCTCATCCACTGAGCTAGGCATATAATAGAAGGCTATAAGGCTAGTTAAGCAGAATTTTCTGTTCATAAATCCATGCCACCTACTTCAAATCACCTTATCCTTCATTGTTTGAAAATGGTTTCCAGTACTATCTCCATCCTTTCCAGGGATGAAAGAGTGACCAGTTTGTAGTCCCCTAGATCTTTCCTGACTTTGTGAGAGGCAGGAATGACACTTCCTTTTCTGTGGTCCTCAGAATTATCTCCCAATTCTCATTACCTTCCAAAGATAATAGAGAATGGCCAGCTCCTGTAGGTACATTCCATTGGGTCCCATGGACTTGTAAGTTGAATAAGCGTTCACTAACTTTTTGCCATTCACATATCACCAGGTTCAACTCCAGATATGCTCTGGCTTTCCTAATGCTCTGCCTTCAAGTTGGGACAACTAGGATTCCTCCTAGATAACTTGACCCTTCCATTCCTTGCATGCTTCCCTTCCATACTTTTTTGTTCATCCATTCAAGTCTCCTACTGACTCCCTCTGACTTCCTATGTATTGGGATGGACTGCTCTTGAGTCTGGAGGAAGTGATCCTTGAAAAAAAAAAATCAATTAACTCTCCTAGACTTCTTTTTTTGCTAGGACTATAACCCTGTGGCATTTTTCCAAGCAGATCCCTAAAGGTTATGATTTTTTTCCTTGGTTTTGCAGGCACAGCTGTAGTTTTAAAACCAGTAATAACATCCTGACATAAACACAAAAAAATCTAATTCTAGCATTGCTTATTACAGAGGAGGAATTAAAAAATTAACATCCATTTCCTAATCAGTCACAGTGTTCTCTACATAGAATAATGAACTGGTGAGCTTACGTGTATGTTGGCTCCCAAATACGTCTAAGTTTGTCAGATTTCACACTGCCATTACAGGAAAGCTGTAACAATTTCTGTACATAGTAAAAGATGGTAGATCGAAAGTTTGTTAGGGGCAGTTCTACTTCTCGAGTTGTTCCAAGACCCGAAACTTTCAAGGTAAGTGCTAAACGTGGTGAAGGCATGCACTCAACCTCTTCCAAGAGTTCTGAATGAGGTGTACCTGCAAAAATCATTTGAGAATCCTTAACACAAAATATATAATACATGAAAAGGTGGCTTAAAGAGATTTTATCTAACCATGATAGATAATAAAATCTCTTGATATGTTAAAGATGTGATAAAGATGCCTGGTTTGACCTGCAGGGACTTAACTGTGTTAAGGCTACCCAGAAGAGATTTGATTGGAGAGGATTTGCTGAAACAGTGCAAAGCTGAGGCAGGGGTAGGGTAATGTAGTGATGGAGAAGTGTGTACGGTAGCTGATCTCAAGGTACTCCTTGGCTCCTTAGTTCATTCTTGCTCAGCACTGTTAAATTCCTAAATTTGCTTATTTTACACAGCACTTAATTTACATTTCCCTTAATAATGCTTAGATCTGCAGAGGCAGATGAAACTCTCATTCAAACAGAGAAAAGCCACACAGCCACAAGAGCATGTTGCACTGATTAACAGTGGTAGCATCCCAGATCCAGTGGGCCCTTAACACTGAATCTCCATCCTAAAGCCAAATTAAGCATCACATACTTTGTCAGCATACCTGGTGGAGGGATTTCTAGGTCAGTTGTCTGCTGCACATTAGTACGACCAGGTCTTGGGTCAAAAGCAGGAACCAAAGCAGAAAACTGTCGTTTCAGTACATAATCGTCATCCCATGTTCTTCTACGGCCTCCTTTGGTTTCATACTCCTCTTCTTCCTAAAAAAACAAACAAACAAACAAAACCAAAAAATCCTCGTTGTTTTTTGATTCTGCTAAAGTGAATAATATGATAAAAATTTGAGAGCTATGAATATAGCTGTCACAAACTAAACTGTAACTCTACTCAGCTCTGGTAGGGCTGCATCTGGAGTGTTGTATCCAGTTCTGGTCTCTTCAGTCAGGAGACACATGAAGCTCCTGGAGAGGCCTCACAGAGGCTACAAATATGATTAAGGAACTGGAGCATCTCTCTTATAGGGAAAGTCTGGGGAAGCTGGGCCTGGTCAGCCTCAAGAAGAGGCAAATGAGAGGGGACCTCATCAATGTCTGTCTGTATCTGATAAGACAGTGTAAAAAAGATGCATCCAGGCTCTTCTCAGTGGTGCCAAGCAACAGAAACTGACACACAGGAAGTTCGACCTGAACATGAGGAAGAACTTTACTGTGTGAGTAAACACACACTGAGATAGGTTGTCTGTCAGCCTGGAGATATTCAAGAACCATCTGGACACAATCCTGTGCCATATGCTCTAGGATGACCCTGACTGAGCAGGGAAGCTGGACTAGATGACCCACTGTGGTTCTTGTCAATCTTACCCATTCTGTTCTTTCATTAATGTCCTCATTATGTTAATTTTCTCCATAAAATCAACATAAAATAAATCAAAGCTGGCACAGGTGTATTTATAATTTCTGGAAAGAATTAAGCTTTCCATGAAGCACCAGAACATAGGAAAATACAAAGTACTGTAGACTAGCAAACTTGGTGTAGATGTTTTATGTATTCCACAAACTTTACAATACCAGAGGTTCAAATATATCCAATGACATCAAAATAAACTTTATTATTTTTTTGAAAACAAGAAGCATTTTTTTCCAAAGTGTATACATATATTGATATATAACGTATACACATTTTATCCAAGAGATTAAATCAAGTAACAAAATACTAGAACTATTTTGGCAGGGGAAAAAAAATCTAATTTTCAATAAGCTTTAACAAGTATTAATTGGTTATGAATTTTCTACAACAAGCTTTTAATCTGTTCAACTTCTCATTGAGAAGAATTGCATAGTATAGAGGGAATAGTACTGGAACTCAAGAAAGGAAAATTTTCTTTTCCTGACCCGCTTCTCAAGAACTATGTAATCTAAAGCAAAGTCTAAGTTAGCTATTTCTGGCACTTCCCATGAACAATACCAACTCCATTTAATAATTTATAAAAACTGGTCAACTTTCTACAAAGGAAAGTTACTGCTCGCATTGTAGATTGGACTTTTGTTTTTTTCCCTAATTTTGTATCTTACTGCAGAAGGTGAAACAACAAGATGTTTAGTCATGTACCTGAGTTTCTATTAAAACCATAAACACAGTAAGTTAAAATGCTAAATATTTAGGTTCAAGTGAAATAAATATTTGCATATTAATTATAAGATGAAGCTTTTATAATTCCATAAAACAATATTTATATTTATTCTGTAAAACATAAAATGAGCATTAGTGAAGGCTTCTATTTTTCCTCTTAGATCTTGCAACATTCATTCTGACCACTTCAGTAATGGTAGAAGACTAAGCACTATTTATATCAGTAAAGAACAAGCAAATGAAAAGCCAGAACTCCTGACAGTGTAGGAAAAACCCATATGAACTACCATGCTGGGTTTAGCCCCCACCCCATTGGTTTTTTTGCTGGGGTTTTGGGGGTATTCTTGAGAAGAGAGAGATTTCCTCTGGCAAACTCTCGCTTCATACATGCCTGTAGTTAAACACGCCCCAGAACTGAATCACTACAAAATGCAGCAGCATATCACAGTTATACCATTTTATCAGCCTGTAAACTAGTGATCCATCATTTCTACAAGTCTGTCAACTTGTTCCCAGCCTGGTTTGAGGACATTAATTCTGACGTGTAAGGTCTTGAGTATGCTGGTGGTTAAAAACACTTTTCTTGTGTTTTTGACTATATGCAACTAAATAAATCTAAATAAATTTATTTTAACTAAAGGAGATATTGTAGCTAGGACTTCCTATTGCAAAAAAATATCTGTGGCTTTTTAAAGCACAGTTAGTCAATTAAGATACTATCAATGCTAACTATACCATACCATAACTTCTTCATATTCTTGATCTTCTTGGTTGTCATCCTCATTTTCATCATCTTCTTCATCTGGTTCAGGTAGATCCTCATCATCATCTAACTCTGCCAACAGAGTACTAGCTCGGCAGCTATCAAGAAAATCTATAACACATACGCATATTTACATACAGGACAAAAGACAAGAGTAACTTTTAAAGCAGAATTTTTAAAATAAGTAACAGAAGCATTGGGAAGAGTGAAAAAACAAATCTTACTTAAACCAGAAAAAAACTAAAATATTGCTTATTGCATAACAGGAATAAAAGCTGTGATGAAAGATAAACCTGTTAAGAAGTCCATGCATCTAGCCAATAGAATAACTATAGAAGCACTTACTATTGTATAATTAATAGTGATCAGCAAGAGTGATCAGTTTCTCATTTGATTATAACATTTTATAACTACATTTATTTTAGATTACAGAAGATCACCAGAAAATGGTGCACAAATGTATATTGCCTGCTTCTGTCTCAGTAATTTAAAAACAGGTGAGTGATATAATTTCCACTAAAACTGTGCGGTTTAGACCTTAACTTATATATCCTTTAAATAAGATGAACGTTTAAGAGGCATATTTTAAAGATTCAATTGTTAATTAATTACTGTATCAAGAAGTTGAAGGCAAAGTTTCATTTTACTCACTTAGTACAGATTTAGAAAACAACCTCCCGAAACCAGAAAAGTTCACAGCAACCTAAGTGGACTGGGATGAAGCTTTGAACTTTTACATTTTTCTGTGCACATAGAAAGCATCTATACTACCCAAACACCCTTTGTATTGTTGCTACCACCCCTACTGATAGATGAATGCACTCTATTTGCTCAGTTGTTGGGGATATATTTTAAGAAGTGTCACCTAATCAAAGTATCAAATCAGACTTAATTAGAAGAGCAAAGGGAAATGGTATATGCAGATATATTAATCAACTGCCTCCAAGCAGCTCAATTCCAATACCCATTGAAATGACCAGAAATTTTTCAAGGTATTTCAACAGGCAACAAAATAGAACACAATCTTAATCTGACAACATTTTAAATAAATCTTATCTTTCTTTCAATAATTCTTTCAACAATAAAACAATTCAATAAACCTTAAATTAGGAAGTATTTTCCCATATCCAACTCAGGTTTTTCTTGACTTCATTTTATCAGCTCAATTCCTATGTACTACTAACTGAATTATCTACATCTTTTTTCACTGTATTCATATGCCTCAAGTAACTTCTGTCCTAAAGTCTGTATCTAGGGTATAGCATCGACACAACTCTGGACCTGCTTGTCAAATGTAATTTCATTCTTCCTGTCAATTTTTGTGGGTTTTTTCCAATTTTCTGCAATTACTACTATGGTATTGAGATACCTGGAAACTCTTTTAAGGGTACAATGTGCCTAACGGTGGATGCGTTTCGATCACAGTAATACAAGGTATCAGACTATGCATGCCTATACAACACCAAAAAAAATAACATTTTGATTGTAATTAGAAGTACATATGCAAACTACATTACGAATTAAACTTGATGAGGAAAAACATTCAAATGCTTAGATAAACTATACCATAAATAATAGTAATATGGGATAGAAACTGCTGAAAATAAAGATTTGAAAATATAAGGAAATACTACTACATTAACATTATTTTACTTACTGCCTTACAGAATTAGTAACATATGAACAGCTCAACTTTCAAATACTTTTCAGTAAATAAACTACTATTTGAGAAAGTCATAAAAATGGGACAAAAGGAAAAGTCATTAATGGGAAGTCTAATGCTTATGTTCATTTAAAAATGAAACTTACCATATAAAGAATATTCTGCCTCCTGCCCTGTATCGCTCTCACTAGATGTTGATGTTAGGCTAGTAGTTAGAGTATTACTAAGCGACTGACCAACAGATAAAACTGTAGTTGCTGTAGCTACATTGCTGCTGCTAGTAACACTGGATGTAGACATGGTCACTGTTGATGTGGTACCAGTTGTAGTCAGATTAGGAAAACTTTGGGCACCCATAAGAGGAGAAGCTATAAAGATATGGTAAGATAAAATAAATGATTTGATGACTGGAAGAGTACAACTTACATGCATGACTCCTGTGTTGAAAAATATATTTGGGGTTGAAAAATTATCAGTGTGTTATTTTATAACAAAGAACAACAGACTATAAAGGGGAAGGATTTCCCAATGCAAAAATGCACCTTACAACATAGATGCCCACTTTTGAGCTTATTCCCTTACAAACATTCAAAATAAATAACTTTATCAAATAAATCCCCAAAATCCCACTATAAATCTGAAATTACTTAATTTCATTTTCAACATAAAGAATTTCTTAAATCTGTTACTCCAACATTGTGATCTGTCTTTATCTGCCTAAAATGAAATTTAACATCTAAATTACAATATTATATAGTGCAAACAAGTTTATTATATGTAAGTGAATTGGGAACAGAACATACTAAAACAAATGTGAAACCTGTGATTATTGTGCATTTTTCTAAGGTTTTAAAATCACCTCTGACTTATTATTTTCCATACAACTACTAAAATATATGTTCATCACAGTCAACAAGCCTGAGCTGACAGTACTGTGAAACATATGACTTATGTTGGATGATTTCTAATTTTCAGAATAAGCAAGCAACAACTAAAAAGTTATTTTACTGTACATTCAAATAAAACAATAAATGCATTTTAGTGAACAACTGAAACAAAACTGAATTCACTGTAGACTCAACAGAAATAACTTTAGATAGTGTACATAACTGAGTATAAGTTATACTTATGTGCAACTACACATTTATATCCCAGTGTGCAAAACATGTTCTCACACGCTTATCTTTAAACAAGAAGATTAATCATGAGCTTGTAGATAAAAAGTTGAGGGGTCATATATACTAAGAACTTAAGCCTTAAGTTTTTCAATCTACTTTTTCTGAACTTTATCAAATGCAAATTCTTCAGTTTTAAAAGAAAAATTTTCATTATTGCCATTTATGTAATCTGAGAAATTGCTTTCTTAAAAAAAAAAAAAAACAACAAAAAAAACCCCATTTCTGGATTTCATATTACCAAAGTTTGCAAAGGTTACTACCATGGAAGAAGGATATAACAAAGCTTCTTCCCCTAAGTGCATTTGGTAGCTTTTTGTGAAAAAGAAATGGTACTGTCTGTTTTCCTTCTCTATTACATACAGTTATTTACATACATCCCTGCCCCTTAAAAATATGGCTAACACTATTCAGATAAAAATACAACAATGCAGGGGGGTGTAAAATAATAGTATAACAATAAAGAAAAGTGCAAATTTTAAATTTAAGGTTGTTAATAACCTTATGTTCTTCTCTATGAAAGAAAGGAAATGAAAAAACAAAGTTTTTATTTTGTTGTTCAAGAGCTTGAACATAAGATGTTCAGTATTCACATCTTTCACTCTCTGCTAATTAATAACAGCAAACTCTTTGCTGTTACAGTAAACAGAAAAAGCCATTAAGCATCAGCATTTCATTTGCTCTGAATTCAAGAGCAAATGGAATTGGCTACTCTAGACACCACTTAGCTTCTGGCCTATACTGATGGTTTTAGTGCAACCAGTACAGAAAGTCCAGAACAACTTCTCACTAACGATTATTTCAGTCTCAATTTTTGGGGTGTTCAGTTGTTGTGGGTGGTTTGTTTGATGGTGGAGCATTTTTGAATGGTTTGGTTGATCTTTAAAAAAACCCAACCAACCAAACTAATCTCAACAGGCTAAAAAACAAACAAAAAAAAGTTTGGTTTTTTTTTTTAAATCAAGGTTTTTACAATGCTGTAGTTGAACTCTGGTGAGATTGCTCAAATTTAGTCCCTGATCTCTTTTAGGAACATGAGTTACCATTTTCAGCTTCTCGTCATATAAAAAGTATAAATCAATATAAGTCTTACATGAAGAATAATATAAAGTATGACTATTTTTATCACAGAATTAAATTTTTAAGTTGCCCCATTCTTATTTCTAACTTTTGCAGTGCATAGTATCAAAAATCTGTGAAATTTTAAATATGCTGCTGAAATATTTTACCATGTTTTTCAAAGGTAGTCTCTTTTCTCTCCCCTCAATACAGCACTACTTCAGAACCAGAGCCACGGTCTATAAGAGTATCAATTCCTGGAAATGTTTCTATGAGTGTCTTATTTATATTTTTATTGCAAGTTGCAGAATACTTCATCCCCATCCCCAGTATCACAACCTGAATGTAAGGATACATTAAAAAAATCTCCCCATCAAAGAAAGAAAACATTCAGTATCTAAAAATATTTAAAAATGCTAAAAGCAAATACCACATTTCTAAATAAGGAAGCATAGAGTCATAGAATTGTTAAGGTTGGAAGAGACCTCAAAGACTGAGTCCAGATGTTAGCCCAGCACTGCTATGTTCACTGCTAAATCATGCTCCCAGGTGCTACTTCTACCACCTCACTACAACTTCCTTTCAGGTAGTGTAGGGAGCAAAAGTCTCTCTCCTGAGCCTCCTTTTCTTCAGGCTAAACAACCCTCAGCTGTTCCAGACCCTTCACCAGCTTCATGGACAATCATGACAAGCATGAAAACTTAACAAGAAATGTATGCTTTTTTCTAGCTTGGGTAATTTCACTTTTTCTAACTTGCCTATCCCATGAAATGAAGTTTTTGGTTTAAAATACTACCACCGTCAGAGAACAAAATACCTAACAAGTAACAACTTTGATGGGAGCATGCTCAAAAAAGAGTGAACTCACAATAAGCAGGTTTACAACTTACCTTGCCAATACATATAATGTGAGAACATACAAACATTAAAGCATGTACATAATGTCATTTAAACACTGTTAACTACAAACTTCCTTATATTTAATATGCCTGATCAGCTCACCAAATCTAAGCCTTGATGGCCATACCATCTCTAGAAAACACACTCAGTATTAGACTACATTATGTTATGCAGGTTGACTGAATCAGGAATCTGCTAACATTTCATTATACTGTAGTTCTTTTTCCTTTGTGCTGTGTTCTTAGATCCTATGCTGAAACACTTCACAATACGCACAACTTGCCCAGCTTCCTGAGGAAAATGGAGAAATATCAGAAATATGAAAAGTCTACACAGATCAGAAAGCCTAAGTACCTGACATTAGCTACTATTGCTAGACTTCCATCTTTTTGGTTTAAACCACACTCTCTCCTTAAATATATAATCAACACCAATTTCAATCATCAAATTCAAATTTCTTTCTCTTTCATGGGGACCTGTGATCTGAGATCACAGGGCAATGTAACACTTCAGCTGACAGGAACTCTGAGTCCTTCCTGAGTTCTACAGGAACACACAAGGTCAAGGCTGCTCTAAGTACGTTATTAGGCCAACACAATCCAAATTCAAGTGTAACGAAAGCCAAAGAAAAAACAAAATTCTCAACTAAAAATAAAAAAAGCTTACTTACTTGCAGTACTCACAACATTTCTTCCCAAAGTATTAGTATTGTTATCACTGCTACTCCGGCTTAAATTCATGTTGTTTGTGGCATTGGTACGTGCTATGTTTGCCACTCTTCGTACAAAGGACTCCAGACTAGAAGTTTCTCGAGATGATAAGTTCGGAACACTTGCACTGGAGCTCATGGGTGCCCCAGCAGCCAGCAAAGAACTGACTGAGAGTCTGTTACTCGCTGAAGAGCTTAGGGGTCGTTGGGAAGCTGCTTCTTTATTAGTCAGTTCAGAGACTGAACTCACATCAGGAGAGCTTACGCTAACAATTCCCATGGATATAGCACTGGACTCCCCAGGAGTACGTACTGAGTTATCAGGACCTAACTTCCTCTCTGCATTTTCGTTTCCCATGTCCGCTGTTAAGGTGCTGGTGCTCGCACTGGAAGATGACCCTATGTCAGCCTGAGGCACACTATCAGCAGAAGACAGAACAACAATTGGTTCATGGACGTCAGTGCCTGAAACTATATTTTGTTCCAATACACTTTCTGATCTCCGCTCCATTTTGGTCGAACCCAAGCTGATGTCGCTGCTACTTGCCACGCTACACACAGAACTGCTGCTTCCTTTTCTACTTGAGGAGCCTGCAGCAGCAGTCGTCTTGTCTGGACAGTTGTTTTTCACCAAGCTGCTCCATGACTGCGTTGTGCCTGAAACAGTGGATGAAACAGGTTTGGGTGATGCCGCTGAATCAGGGTCGTACCCTGGTGCAAGCTTGAGGTCAAACTTTCCTTCTGCGCCCATACGGTAAGAGTTAGAGCCACCAGCATCCCAGGTGACATCAATCCAGCCTGGAAAGGGACAGGAGTTTGTGAGATCCAGCAGAAAGCAGACAGGAGGCGTGTCAGACAGTAGCTCCACAATGTGGGATCAGCTCCTCATAAGGGCCGTATGTCTGAATCAATGTAATCACTAAGTAACCCTTAATGCCAATTAAAAAGGAAGTGTTTTAATCTAAATAATTTAGTATATCGTAATGTTGTCAATTTAGAGGCTGCTTATTCTTGCCACCTTAATCTTCAGGGTCACAGAATCCAGCAAAAAAAAGTTTCCTTCAGGAAGGGACCTGACCTACTAGAATCTCTTAAAATCTGATTAGCATCTATCAAAACTGGATTCTCTAATAACAAAAATATATATTAAAACATACCATAACTTCACTAGCATCTCTCAAGAAGCTGTAATTATTACAAGGACATTCGATAACATTTTTCTTTGTTGGATGCATGTGGATAAGCATATTTACCCAACAGAAGACATGTCATGAAACTGCTTGGTTTGAGATTTCCAGTTCTTAAATTGAAAGAACTAATTTAGTGATACACAATTTTTTAATTCAGTAAGTTACACATACTCAAACAGTCCTTACTCATAAAAAAATCTTAGGGCAATCAGGTAAGGGCTATATCAAGTAAAATTTCAGGGTTGCAAAGAGAATATATTTAATAGAAAAAAACTATCCTGAGAGCAGAATAAAATTCCAAAGAGATGCTATTCTTCAGTTCCTTTATTAAATGATTATTTAGAGTAGAAAAATTTTTAACAGCTAAATATAATAAATCTGCAATAATGAGGGTAACATACAAAATTTAGCTAACTAGGACAGAAATGGGAGCAAAATTATTTATTTTTACTTGTCTAAATATGTACCACAATCTAAAAAATTCCTTCTAGTATTTCTCACTGTATCTTAACTGCAACAAATACTGGTGTAAATACTTTAATTTAAACACATTTCATCCAAAAATGATATCTCTAAAGCCTAGTAATCTTCTACAATCTCAAAGTCAAAACAAGTATCAGGTCCAGATACACACATATTTTGCTTTATTAAAACAGAAAAGAGCTAATATCAAGTAAAATATTCTTTTTATTACTGTCATGTGCATCTTAAGCTTTTAACTATCCAAAAGTCAACATTCCTAGACCAAAACAGATGATCACAGGCAATTTGCTATTTACAAATATCAGTCTGGAGGAAAAGTAGTTAAAATGGATAAAGTTTTCGGATATGATAAGTAGACGTCCCATCCCCAAATGAGCAAGTTTAGATCATGTTATTCTAAACCTTTGAAGGGTAAAGTAGTGAAGCAAATGTGAATTTTTTTTCTTCTACGATTTATTTGCCTTTTTTATCAAATACAAAAAGAAAGCTCCATATTGTAGTTCAACAGTATAATTTTTCCCCTTTATGAATATCTCAACCAGGTATTTTTTTCAAAGCATAACAAAATAACTGGTTTTGTTTTGCATAGTTCCTTCCCCTCAAATATTAATTACAAGCAGCTATATATCTGAACAAGTTTTAAGTACATATTATTTACTCCAAGTTGTACTGCTCCCTCACTACAGGCCTAAAACAAGTCAACATTTATCTACACTTGTGAACAACCAAAAAAGTAAATTAGATATTATTTTCAAAATTCTATATGAAAAAAAGCTGTGACAGGAATGAGACGGTTTGGCATCACCATTTGATAAACAAACCTCAATTTCAACTATGGTTAAATGGAAAAGTTTTACTGGAACATAGGAACAAAACCACCGATTTGGTAGAATACTTCTCACCAATAATACCTAAAAGTCTTCCAAGTTGTAATGTAGCTATGGATACTGTTGCATCTGATAAGAGAAATACATGGATGATGGAAGACTTCCCCAGAAGCTGTACTGAACAGCTTAAATAAAGTTCAGTTTGGAATTATTTTAAGGTATTGTACTTCGGAGATTTCTCCATGTTTGAGAGCTGACAACAAACTAGAAGAAACTTTCAAGTCTAGCTAAAAAGCTAGTGGCTGAAGGTGCTTCAGAAACAAGGCAAGCCTTATACCTCAAAACATTGGGAAGAGAAGGGAAATGGTTGAAAGCATGTTCAGCTGACAAGACCACCACCTCTCCTGGAGTCTCTTTAACAATTTAACTCCCTAAGTACTGACTTCCCTGGCTGTTGCAGGTTTTTATTTTGCTCCTTAAGTTAATAAATTTTCATGCTTTAACTAAAAAACAAAAACTTGATCCCAAAGAAGCTTGCAAAGTAGGAAAGGTATAGGATATAACAAAAGTCAAGAAAAATATTGCAAATGCTCAGCTAGAAGAAATGAGGAAGGTAGTTATAGATTTTACAGGCCCAAAGCTTAATTTACCAGTTTGCATCACTCACCTTCCTATAGTTTGTAACAGATGTCTAAATAACAGTTTCATATTTGAATAATAGTTTAATATTTTAATTAACCAAAGTTGTATAAAAGCTTCATTTACAGTAAGAATTTTTTTCACGCGCTCAAATGGAATTTCACAAATGGACTCCAACAGCTGTAGTATTTTAAACTTCTTCCCTCCAAAGTATCTAAAATTTTATCAACTTTATCAAGGCATTACAAAGGAAGTACTTTAATGCTATCCATTCTGCATGATGTAATCATGCAACAGAGATTTATAAATTCAGGCAATTCACGCTCACCATTATGCAGTTCTCCTGTAACAGTGCCTTCACCCTGTGGGCTTCCATCCTGATCTCTCCATTTCCAATCAATTCCTCTGATTACACGAGCTCCTGGAACCATGTATTTTAACACCTGAGAACGGACCAAACGTCGCTGCCTTCTCAGATTTGCTTCAGCTTCTTTAGCAGCTTTTCCTACAAGAAACATAAATTGAAAAGACTTGAAAGTATTGAATGGGCAATAATTTTGAGCTTATTTCTAAGCAAGTTCAACTACAAAAGTTAACCTCCTTTTTCACACTGATTTTTTATATTGTATGCTCATTAGCATTTTAAAGGAGCAAATAGGATATACATGTTCTTTTTCTTACCCAGTTGATCTTCACATACTCCATTCACAGTGCCATAAAGTTCAAATCCAGACAGGGAGAGGTAGTGAGTTTGCCCACTGGCATTCTTTCCCATCTGTTTTATTCTAACATGTCTCCAACCTTGTTTCTCATCTTTTGGTGGGTCTAAAGGCCATGTTGCTGTAGACCTTTAAATTTATTAGAAAGGGGTGTTGGTAGATAACAGGAGAAAAAAAAAAGGCAAAACCAAAATCCTTAGTACCAAAGCAAACAAAACCATAATGCCGATCATGTATGCATATTACAAGATAGATAAACCTATTAACACCAGGGCAAACAATGGATGAGTGTTGGTGTTATGATTTTGTCAAAAATCAAAATGCAGCATTTACAGTGATGGAAAAGCACCAATATCATTATGTGAACCACACAGAGACCCTATGAATCCATTATTCTCCAGCCCATCCTTGATAATTTGTATCACTTACCACTTCTTTAGAGACATTATTACAACCACAGTACACATTAAATTAGTCAACAGTCAAGTACATTTTTAACTGCACCCAGTTTTATGAAAAGTGATAAAATACACTGACATACCCTGGTTCATTGAGACTACAGTCATCAACATGAGTATACAAAGTAGTCCAGTTCTGTCCATCCTTAGATACCTGGAAAACCCAATTTCTGAGAGCAGATCGCCCATAACCTCGAGCATGGCGTAATGTGTAGGCTGATGGTACAACCCAAAGGCCAAGATCTATGGCAAACCAAGCATTCTTATCATCATTAGTGTGACAATTGAGAGCTGAACTGTCACGGCTCAGGATGTCTTCCAAACGACCATAAGGCAGATTTCTTCCTTCTGAGGATGTAACCACTACTAATCCATAGGCTGCTGGATTTACCCACTCATATGCAGTTCTGTATTAAAAAGAGAAATATACTGTTCAATTATTACTTAAGTTAAAAAACTGGTTTCAGCAACATTTGACATTTACTGTAAATTGTATAACAGCTGAGTTTATCACATACCAAAATTACCAATACAATTTTAGATAACCAGATAACTTTAGATATGTTTCAAACATTACTTTGTTTGTGCTTTTTAAAACACTGTAGCAAAGGAAAAAAAACCAAACCCAAACCAACAAAATCAAACAGAACCATGGCAAGCAAAAACAAAGACCCAAACTTCCCCACTTCATCTTCTTAGGGAATAATACAAACAAATTCTCAACACAAATTATTCATATTTTTCTATTATTTAAGAAGATCCAAAAGAAAGGTAATTCTATTAAGTAAAAGATACCTCCCACTTCTAAGAAAACAACAGATTTTATTTCATTATGAATTCTTTGTCCCCATCCTAGCTCATGGATTATCGTTTATTGTGTCTGACTTTAAAATATCTAGCTTTGAAAAACTCACTTTGCATTTGTTCCAATCCAGTAAATAATTCCATTTTCATCAAAATCATGTTGATGCCTGAACACAAATGTCTGGCCTTCTCGTAGTTTCCGTACAAAAACAAATGAAGCTCTATCAAAGTCGTACCATTGCTTTGCTACCTACATATGAAAGATAATAAATCAAATATTAAAGAAGCAGAATATAACTATTCCTGTATACTCATTCCTGTGTGGTATGCATCTCACCATTTTCAGGAGATACTGTTCTAGAGATTCAACAGTTGCCAGTGGCTCCATCTTTAGCATCCTACCAGTTCGATCTATTAAAGACGTCTCTCCCGAGGCACGTTCCAAACGAAACCTCAAGCGCCTTGTCAGTATCTGAAAGAACAGCTAAACATTAATATAGACTTTCCTGTCTAGGTTTTGGAATTTTAATAAAAACAGCTGTATTTCACTACAACCATTTTAGTGGCCTATCAAGTATCTTTGTTGCTCTAACTTAAGCACTATATTCTAATGAAATGCTTTAAAAAGCAATTTCCTACTACCTTTTTTCAATTAACCAAACAATTCTTTACTATGACAATGTATAAGTTAATTACATGCTCAGCTACCATTTTCTCACTTTTCCTATGTCTTCATAGCTTTTATTAGTTGACTAGCAAATACAATAATATAGAAACTGAAAACTATTTTCAAAAATAGCAACAGTGGTTTTGCAACTTTTTGCAACTATTTCCTAGACACTTAACATGAAAACAGAAATATTTATACTTCCCTGCCAATGTTGCAAAATCCTGAACTGTGCCTTCAAATACAAAAAAGTATACTCGACACAAACCGGGAAAAAACAAACTGCCAAGTTTCCTATATAAGAAGCTGCTGCGCCTGGAGGCATCTTGCATTACCAATTGAACACAGAGCCACAGACAGGACCCTTTAAAGCCTATCCCCTGTTCTTACTAGTAATTGTCTTGTAATCGTAGTAACATGCCTTTTAACTAGAGGGCATGTTCCTACATAAAGACAACAATAAATAAAGACAAAAAGAACAAACACAATTATCTCTTCAATCAAAATTTACTTTTACCTCATAGAGTTAAAGTGACAGCAAAGAACAGCCATGCATTTAAGTTCTAGAGGAAACAGATGCCAAAATTTGCTTGTTCTTTACCTAATTCCACATCTACAAGAATGTGACTTGCAGACAGGGTGTGCAACATATAACCTTCAGCTGTGCACCACTCAGTGTGATACCCTGTTATCACTGTGCATTTACCTGAAGATTGTACGTAGATCCTGGTGTATCATACAGGTGGAGAGGTAGACGTTCAATAGATTCTAACACTGCTATCAATTTCCGAATTAATGCAACTGCTGGACGACTGTGAGAGAAAACAATTACTATGTTACCACAAAACAAAACAAACAAAAAAATTCTACAGTATCTCAGAAAACAGGAAACTATCTCAGCACACTATTTCTACTGATGGTATCTATTCTATTCACATAGTGACAGCACAGTAAGAAAGATACAAATCTGCACAGTGATGAACAAGTTACCTTTATTTTGTCAATAGATGTTCTATAGGCTGACTCTTAGAGATAAAAATTTTCAATTGCTACTTCAATATTAGATGCTGTCTTTTAAGGTCAATTTTCTATTCCATTGAAATGGAAAGAACAGGTACTTTGTCGTTAAATTATTTTAAACATACCATACTGCTTCACAATTTCAAAGGGGATTGTCTTGGTTTGGTATTATTTTTACCTTTCATCATCCTCATTTTCACTGAATGCTGTTTTGAAAACGTTTATCCTCTCTACCAGTTGACTACAGTCTTGTTTCACATCCAAATCAACATTCTAAGAGGAAAAAAACCAAGATATATTTAATATAATTTATTTAATTTTTATACAGACAGAAACATCTATGTAGTCTCAGTGAAATCCCTATTTAAAGTCTGTATGTGAAAAGCTAATCATCAGCCACTAGAACTGAACAGAGTTGATTTATAGATTTTTAAAGGCTCATTCACACTAAAGTCATCTCTTGTAATAGCCTATCTTCAATAGGTAGACAAGCAACTGGAACAAGTCTGCCCAGTTTTCACCAAGACAGGAAAAAGACAGATTCATAAAGATCTTTTAAATTACGGCACATGCCTTAACTTCATTTTTTAGGAAGCTTTTCTTTAAACTCTTATGTCAATAAACTCACATTGTTTAAAACTGTCAGCAGCGATTGAACTAAGCCACTACTGCACATTTCATATGGAGAAATAGTATTCTCATCCTTCAACAGTACAATTAAGTTTTCCAGAGCAGTCTTCATTAAATCTCTCCAAGTATTTTCTCCCTCAATGCACTGAAAGACAAAAAGATGATTATCATGAAACAAAGTAATCTGTCCACTTGCTTCAGTTGAAAAATAATGTCCTAGGAAAGTACCTAATACATGTACTAAAACTCCCTGCATTGCAGACATGCTATGTTTCTTCTTCACATCATGACACACTAGTCTTAACATTATCTGATTTCCACTGATGTCACACATTAAAAATAAAGGATATACACTTACCTGCCTGTTTGCATGAAGTTCCCATGCAGACTCTAACTGTGTTGCTATGTTCCTCAGTGTTACAACTACTCCTCGAGGCATACTTTCAACTGCTTTAAAATGATCATCATATAAATCTCTTGCCATAGTGCGTACCTACAAAAGGATTTTGATAATCATAAGTCAGACCTTATTCTAATGAGGCTGTTACTATACTCCCAGATACTGCAACCTTGTTTTTTTTTAAAGTAAGCCCACAACAGGCAGACACAAAGGGAAGAATAAAACCCATGTACATCATGAAATGGCAAAGGTCGTGAAAGGCAAAAAAGGTACAGGAGAAATAAATGGAAATACACAAAATCTTACTGACAGAAATGAAATTTATCATCATGTATTAAGTTACAGCTTAAAGAGTAGTAGGTATGATTCTCAATCTACCAATCTTTCTTTAGAAGTGTATCATGGAACAGGTAATCTTTCTAAATGTAAACTTAAGCAGGTTTAATATGGCTTCTGAATGCTCTATCAACATTTCTTAAACAAATTCACACAAAATCCCTATGATGCCTCAAGTTTTAGCTTTCATATTTTTCAGATTCTGTACTGCTTTAGTGTGTAACTCTGAACTTCATATTAAGTGTCAGCAAGTTCTCTTCAAAGTTTAGTTGGACAAAACAATCCTTTTCCAGCCTGAGAGCCAAGGACACTGTTGCAGCTTTGCGCCAAAAAGTGTAAACAATGGCGAAGCAATCTAGGAGAAAGGGACTTCATAACCTGAAACTGTAATTGGACACTTAACCCCAACATGTAAATGGACCAAAACTTATAAAAGTGTGAAAACTCATGACTGGGCATCCATCTTGGGTCCCTCTTGGGTAGAGCTGTGTTCGAGCTCTTGTATTGCCCAAGGTGTATCCTTTGAAGGCCTTTTAATAAATACCTACTTTTATTGTCTAGGCTCTGTTCCAGGTAGCCTCTCACAGGCATCACCTATACAACCTTTTATAGTAAGAATTACTCTTTCTGCAAGTATGGTTCACACAAGATACAGATTAAATAAATTCTTAATAAACAACATCTTTCTTTTGTAAGAAATTTCCCCAAAAATCTTTCCTTTTCACTATCATTCTATGCGCTACAATAATACATTACAGAAGCTTCAGAACTACACAGTGTACTCTTAGGTATAACAGAGCACTGCCTTTCTTTTATCATCCTACCTATTATCATCCACACACAGTATTTCAACTTTCAATTTAGCATCACATTTCCTAAGTTATACATCATTAAATGTTGCAGATATAAGGAACAGAATATATCAGCTGCACTGTTAGAAACTGCAAGACAGTTCAAGACTTAAGATTAGCCTAAAAATTGGCATAAGTGGATCACAAAATGTACTGTTATTTTACAGCTTCTTTGTAAAGACCTTGATACTTGATTTCCTAGTTCCTCTTTTTTCCCCTTCATTTTGAGGAGAAAGAAGAATTTTTAAGATATCTAAAATGAGGGTGTTGACTCATTTTGTGTCACTACCAGAACTTTTAACAATGCACTCTTCACTTCCAGCACTCCATCATGATATTTAGACTGAAATTAGTACTAGATGAACAGAAGTCTTATACGCCTCTGAAACAACTGTACTATTGATTTAACATCTTTTCTTGTTAAAAGAGAAGCATAAAGACAAAAAACAAACCACAAAACCTAAAGAATTATATAAATGCAAGTCAGGAAGATTGAATTTTCATACTTTTTTTTTTTAATTTGTTTTCCTCTAAAGGATCGCAGAGTTTACTAAGACTGTTGCATAAAATCACCCAAAGAAGTGCTTTCTTCTGATTGATGTTTTCCCCTTCAAGCTTCACATAAAATTCTATCTAGTTGAAATCAGAGATTTTAATCCTCTAAGAGGAAACTACACCTCCATAAGAATATTATAATATAAAACAAACTCAATTAAATTCTAAATGTAAAATTTACAAATGCTCACCAACCTTTTGCTTTGTCTTCTCCAGTTTAGATTTCAGTTTTCTTCCTCTTTTGCCAGTCCAGCCAGTCACAAACTCTGACCCTGCAACATATATTTTGGAAAAGTCACATTTTCTCATAGCTATGAAAAGCAACAAATAAAACTATCTCATATACACTTGTTCCTACCTGCACATAACACATACCTACATACTTACCCAAGGAAGTTTCAGCTGTAAATGAATGCTTTGTTCCTCTGTTGGACTCAAACACAAAGCCTGGCAGGTCTTCTTTCAGTATTGTAGCTTGCTGACCATCAGAATTGTGAATAGCAATTTCTCCTTCTTTTAAACAGGTCAGTGACCAGTTTCCTACAGTAAGTTTAGTTGGCCCTGGTGTTGATAAAATTGGCTGGCTTGTGGTAGATGGTTTTACTTGGCTTCGAGCCCTCTGCAACTTCTCAAGGAACTCACTCCTACTTTCTATTTGAAAAGAAACAAATTTGGTTTTTTCCAACAACTGCTTTCATCATTATGCAGCTTATTTTTTTTTCAAGAGCAAAACAACTGAGTACATTCAATGCAAAATTAAGTTTGAAATTAAGGGTCTTTATTAAAGTGTCCTAAATTTTGGTGTAGTGTATTTCTGTACTTCAACAGTGATTATTCTACAGTCACATCAAAGCTGCAATGCAACAATGCAACTCTTTCTGAAAGATGCAATTCAAATGTATTAATTCATCATTACAATTATAATAGGAAGAGCAAAGAAATTCAGTATAAATTTTTCGTCTTTGAAAAGGTCTTAGAATGGCCAGCATGAACTATGCTCAAAAGTGGGTTTTCAGAAATAAGAATTTTTAAAAATTATTCCAAAAAAATCAGTTTTATTAAATTAGATATTTGTATTTAAATCATTAAAAGTCTGAGTATATAACTTTTCCAAAACTCCATTTAAAGTAAATGTGGAAACTAATTAAAGACTGCTGTTTGCCTTTTGCTGCAATGACAAGCTCTAGGCTTTTTAAATCTGCCCTTTTTTTTATAATACAAAATAATACAAAAATAAATATGCACTCAAGGCACAACATTTTTTATTGTTTAAACTTCATAGTGTACATAGAGAATACTTATAAAAATAATTGCGATTTGATATGCAAGATGAAAATTCTGTTAATTAAAGGTTTTCAGATTTCCAAAATTACATTTTAATAAATTTATTACATAGCATGTTACACTGAAAGTACTATATTTCTATATGTTTGGGAATAATTTCAGGTTCCCTTGGACAGAATTTTGAGACTTACTTAAAGCTTCAGAATTACCACTGAATTTCAATTTTTGCATTGAATTTTTTTTCTAAAAATTCAAACAAAACAAGTATAGAGTTAATGTGGAGAGGGGTGAGTACAGACCTTCCAAAATGTTCACAGTATATATACTTGACCATCCACCCCAACTTTCATCATGCAATACACACTATCAGATTTCACTACTCAACCCTCTGTATTCTTGCCAGTGAAGTTACTAAAAAGTATACCACGAGATTAATCAGTAATGATTTAGGACAGCAGAACATAAAGTACAGTTCAGGATTTAAAGATACTGTTCTGAATCTACACTGAACTGTAGTCATTTTAGTCAACAAATATTAATTTTTTTAAGTAAAAAAGGCTGCTGCACATGCTTAGAACTCACGGTTAAAGTTCAGGCAAATTACACTGCAACATCAGCAATCTTAGTAGATGTCTATTTGACTACATATTACAAGAGGCCTCATTTAATCCTACATTTAGCTCCTTTCCCCTCATGACATTCAGACTAGGTATCTTGTTAAAAAAAACTTGGGATTTATTCAATCTTTTTCAAAAGACTGATTTGAAGTAACATCTTAAATGCGCAATCTGACTTCTCTTTTAAGTCCTCTTCACTCCAAATTCATCTGAGCTGTCACCATTCCACTCATACAGAAACAGTCTCATCCCATTGCCCATACCATTCGGAAGCAAAAAGTAAAAAATTTGGCATCCAGGGGCTATGAGAATTTAAAATATTATCTTCATGAATCTTCTTTAAATTGTATTGTATGATAAATAAGTATCTCAACTCAGGACTTGTTTACCTTTTAAGGCATTAACCTTATTAAAAAGAATGCAAAGACACATTTTTTGACCAAAAAAAAAAGCCATAAATCTGTAAGTGGTTTCCAGATGCATTATAATCAGAAACATTATATTGCATTTTGTCTCCTTGCCCCAAACTTGATGCATGAAGTCATTAGCACTTCATTTCCATCCTGAATCATAATATGTTCTGTTATTTCACTCAACAGCTCACTGAAAACAGTAATATTGCAAAGCATTTTATGTCTGCAGGTTCATAAATGCATGAACTGCTGCAAAAAAAGATGAAACAATAAAAGGAGGGTTGTTTCTGCATCCAGAACAAGTTGTGTATTCTGTACAGAAAAACAGAACCAGCTGCACATTGCTAGTGCATAAGGTCTGTTCCCTTATCCTCTCTCCAACAAACAATTAAGACACTGTAATTTGTTTCCCAATCTCGATGAGAAACTTTCCATTACTTTGTCTTCAAACACATGCAAATTCATTCTGCTAGCTAGAAGCAAACAACAAATCACCATTTCAACCTGCTTTTCCTGGGATGGCCACTAGAAAGTGCTTTTAATGACTGGGGTGAAAAAATTAAGTAGGCATGGAGAAGAATCAAAACGAAAAGTTAATATGCTTTTACTGGCAAGATGTTTACTTAACACAATTCACCAAGAAAGTCAAGTTATGGCCACATGCTATCTGATAAAATGCATCACAATTAACTGACCACCTTCCACCTGTTTACATCCTTTACTATTTAGTAAGCCAATTCCTGCAAAACAAAATAGCTCAAATCAAATTATATAAACAAATGTAACAGTCTCAAAACTTAACCTGGACTTGAATTGCAAAAAAGTCTACCTGAGCTATCGGATCCTCCTTCAGGGCTCCCACTGGAATACATTGTGGCCAGCTTTCCATCCAATATAAATCTGAACCATCCATTGCTACCATTAGACAGCTCCAGGGCTGCAGCATCACTCCAGATATACAGGCAGTCCCTTCCCCTAATGATTGACCAGTCTCTCCAATGGTACGGTTTACCCTGCTGCAGTTCTTTAGCATCCTCCTGTGGTTCATCCTCCTGTAATAACATTCAGTTCATCTGACTGTCAATAAGACTTGGAAATTGATAAATAATTTCAATATGCACTTATGGCTTTCATTAAGCAGAAAATTATTTTCTTTTTTATATATTTAAGATATTTGATAACAACATTTAAAACATCTGGAATTATTTAATGCATGAACATCGAAAGATATACACTTTTGACACAAATACTTTAGGAAGGATTCATTTTGTTTACCAGTCATTTTCCAAACACCAGACAAAATCCAGCGCCAAACAACTTGACCACAAGGAAGTATGAATAGGAGAATTCAGCAGATAATAATATGCTAACAGAAAATGCAGGTAGAGAAGACAACTATTAAAACAAGTAGTATAAAATAACTATTAATTTAATATCCTATCTCCCTTGCCCTGGCGATTTTTGTAACAATGAACATTTTACTAGAAGTGTCAGTTTTACAGTAGTAAATAAAGCTAATAAATCAATTCCATACACTTACCTTCTCAGGTTTAGACTCCTCTTCATTTTCATCATCAGATGATGGCCCCGCCAAAGTTGACACTTTACTAATTACACCAAGTCTAGCCAGTTGGTCTAGAAAAAGATCACCACCTTTATCCACTAAATCCCTTATGATTTGCAAGGCTAACAAATGGCCATCATCATCATCCTGTAATACATTGGAATGAAAAGAAAACAGCAAAGAAGATCTTGTTACTTTACACACTGAATTGCACATGTAGTCACAGATGGACACTGTAAAAGTTTTAGGGTAATTTATTAACAAATACATGGAATCAATGAGTATAACTCCCTTTTTTGTACTGGTTTCATAAAGGACAACATTTTCATTCTTCCTACCTCTTGATCAAGCACAGTAGCTGTTATCTCAACCAGTATTGTGGGCAGGTTGTGGCCAGCATCAGAGTCACAAACCTCTTTCAGCAGCGCCTCAGAACAAAAATGTATCATTTTTCTAATGAGCGCAAGACTTGCTTTCCTTTAAAAGATCATAGAAAAAAAAAAAAGTTCTTACAGTGATAAAGCAAGCAATAATCAAAGAAAAAAAGGTTCAAGATAAGACTTCTTTTGTACTCTACTTATGCATGTTTTCAAAACACAAGAAATTTGTTTCAGTTCCTGTTATTGGTACCAAAATTAGTTATTGTTACTAAGTCCTAGATTATCTTTAAGAATAATGTACCTCTGGTATTTTTTGATTCGACAGCACTATCAGTCTAACATATACCTTTCTCCTCAACCCTTTCCTAGGTAAACCTATTCCATATCTTGTCTATCCACTTTTAATGCTGGCAATTCACTTCTGTGCACTTTGTCACCCTCAGAGGTATTTCAGCCTTTTATTTTATTCAAGTATTTCCCATGTTTTGAGATCCCTATAACTTTTAACTCTAAACGTATTATTAGATCATGTCACTTTCCACACTAAGAACCATAATTAATCTGAAAGCAAATCACTCCTGTAGGGTTACAGATTAATTTTTTGACTGACTTCCAAAAACACAATTTTTCTGATTCATAAAGATAACCTTCAAGTAGAGAGCCAACTACTTCTTTGCACAATCTGCAACAATTAATCATGCATAGACTGTTAACACAGCTCCTTATTTCTTTTAGTTAAAATGACCCAGTTTAAGCTTTCTATCATCAGCTCATATGGAGCCTGTTTTCACTAGAGGCCTTTCTTATCCTGCATTTCACCCAAAGTACCTGTAAACCCTGGGAACATAAATAAGAGATAGGAATAAATGTCATATTTGTAGGGCAAAAGGCTAAGAGGTTATGATCAGATGCAATTCATCACAACCATTATGCACTGCACAGTATTCCCTTTGAAGTAATAAATTAGACTACATTTTTGCAACTCAATAGAATTACAAGGAGCATCCGCTCCAGTTAATATGCTGTTAAGTATGTCTTCTAAACCCTTCTAAATTAGCTTTTTCTAGTCTTGCTGATTTTCCAATGAATGTATCTTCAAACCATTTTATTAGTTTTCCTCTACTAAATTAAAACTTTCATTACAGTGGCTACAAACAGCTGTAACCAAATCCTGATACACAGTGTATATAACATACTATGTGAACACAACATTCTTTCATCATGCTGCTACAGTCAAGAGTATGCTTTGCTGTCCCATGACTAACCAGGCTTTTTCCAACATATCACCAGAGAGGAAAAAAATGCTGCTTAAATTGCACTCTTGCAACACTTTCTAAACAACCATTTCCATTCAAACATATATTGTCACTAGCATTACTTAAAACTTTTAGATTTACTTTGGCTTTTTTAAGCATGTATTAAGAAATTCTCTCTCATGATAATATTACCTTATTGAAGGCAACATAGTTTGTTGAAATGTTTGTGCAAAGACAGGTAATAGTCTTTTCAAGTATATGGGTGCCATTTCTGGATCTCCTTTGGGTTCATTACATTCTTCCTCATCCTTGTTTGCATCCTTCTTTTTCTTCTCATCCCCTTTGTTGACAGGACACATCCAATCCCCTAGAAAATTTTTCCTCAATACATTCAATTGCAAATATCAACAAACCAAACAAAAATCCCTTCAAAACATCCAAGTATCTGAACTTGAATATGTATTCCCAAAAATTCCCAAAAAAATCAAATTTACACATGCATGACTTCTTGAATAAAAGTATTTAATAGCAAGTATCACCTGTGACACCAGAATTCTCAGGAACAGGGAAAGTGCAGTTCCCATGCAGAAAGAAAGGATGCCAGAGAAGCTACCAAGGCCAACACACTCTGAATCTACAACAAAATCCCAGTCTAGCCTGATCCCACAGCTGAAGAGCAGGACAAATGGACCTGATCATGCCTGTTCACTCAGTTATTTCTTTGGTAATTCCCTTCACTTAACATCATCTTAAAATACTAAGGTTTTTATGATTACTTTATGGGCTAAGGCAGATAGGTCATCATTTTTTTTAATAACCTTAATAGAGTAAGATTCTAAAAAACGCATAACTTAACATATATCAGCACTTCTACTATGGCAAGTGTTATGGACTTAAATATGGCACTCACCTGGAGACTGAAGAATAGCTACTACTTCACTGTGTCCCCTTTCCCGAGCTTTGTCTAGAGGAGTTTTCCCATCTTCATCTCTCAAATCAGGATTTGCACCATGTCGTAAGAGAGTCTGTGAACAAGTATTTTTATGTATGAAAAAAAATTAGGATTTCTTCTTCCAAAGTAGCAAATGTGGTTTTCATACATCACTCCTACAGTCTTCTCATGCTTGTAAGTACTCTGTGCTTTTTAGATCTATAGAGCTAATATAAATACTTTTATTCATTACTGTCCTACTGCTATATAATGAATAATCTGTGTTTTGATAAATACTGTAAAGAATATGTAAATATTTGGCAGCACATGCGTCCAGCATATTGCATTGAAGATGTTTGAACAGAACAAGATGAGAAGTCAGCAGGTAATGCTTTTTAAGGGTCTGTTTTAAATCATACCTTTGCTACCTGAGGTCTTCCAAAACATGCTGCATAATGTAATGAAGATGACCTCTGACCTCTGTTAACATCAGCACCCCTTTCACAGAGGAATTCTACCTGTTGGACAAGAAAAAGGAAAATAGTTTTTTTAATCTTCCTTTACATAAATAATGCAACTTCTTAAGGGTCTATAAATCAATTTACCATTTCCTGAGTTCCAAAAGCTGAGGCCCAGTTTAAAAGAGTTTGTCCTACATCATCCATAAAATTTACTTCAAAAGCTGAAAGGTAAAATTAAATAAAATAGTTTAAGTTCCCACAACTATAAATTAAAGTTCAATAGTATTCTTTAAATAAAAAGCAGGTCTTAAAAAAATTAAGCATCCTCAATAATTCTAGAGAAGCATTTACACTCAAGTGCAATAAAAAAAAGGTGGCATAGGTATGATTACTAACAAGACCTATTGAGTATTTAAAGTAAGCAAACTTGTATATAATGATTTTCAATGAACTATCTAAGCATTTCTTATGATACCTCAGATTATACAAATCAAAGATAAAGCCAGCATCTAGTTTTCTTTCTCGGAGTATTTATGCTTACCTCCTGTGTCGATTGCATCTATTAGTGCATCAGTATCCTTACTGCGGATGCAATCTATCAGTTGCCGATGAGAACGTTCTCCAGAACTATCCAGTCTTCGCAATCCTGGGATTCTGCCCGTAGATCCAGCACTAGATTTTGGCAGTGCTTTTCTGCCTTCAAACAGCAGCACCAAAAGAAGATCTACTAACCGCATGGTATCCAGTACACATCTCTCATCACCCTGCAACGCACTTTCTATAGAATCTGGAAGTTCAGATCTTAGGAGATCCTGGAAATAATTAAAAGTCTGAACAATAAAAAATATACAGGGCTTTAGAAAATACCATCAGAATTGGGTTTCATTTCCATATGAAATGTTTCCTTTTTCCCCCTCTTTAAAAATAACTTACACGTACATGTGTGTGCACATACGTGTGTATATATATAAAGATCTATAAATATGTGCATCTATCTATAAAATAGAAACATAAATCTTGCATATATTGAAGTATACAAAGGAAAAAGCCCCATAAAAACAAAAAGCTGTAATATAAAAGGATTTCTTACATGTGTTACTACTGGAGAGCCTCTACACAGAGTTGACAACAGGCTTACAATAGTTGACACCTGATTACTTAATTTAGAGTCTGCAGCTGTAGAGGGTGCTCCAGTGCTACTCCGTCCAGGTTTGCAAGCTGAAGATGGTCCCGAGGCTGTCCCACCAGCAGCTGCCATGCGAGATAACAACTCCTCAGTTAATCCATGTTTAGCTAATGGGGCTGGGTCAACTCCACGCCGTGTGAATCTGTCAGCTAATGAAGCAAAGCATCTCAAAGCTCCATCTGAAACCTACGAAAGATGTGTAAGAAAAACCAATGAAATATCTTTTACTTAAGATGAGAAGATGCTAAGGGGATATCCACAAGAATACAGGACACATACAAGAACTTGATTTTCCCATGAAGCTTGATTGTTCAAGTTATATTTAAAGTCTACATATTTCCCTAAAGCACAAGAAAGTTTTCAATTGGACCGAGCCTAAGAATAGGACCAACTGGGAAAAGTAAATTCTACTCTTGGATAACTTCAGATTATCCCTGACACAGGGACATGCAAAAAATTTTATGACAATAAAATACAAACTTCTAAATTTAGGTTTGCCACTAAAGGGAGGAAAAAATCTAACCAACCAATCACACATAAAAAATCTGTGACACTGTAGAAACAAGGCTTACTGATGATCCTCTTAACAATCCAGCAAAAAACACTGCTGGCCAACTGTCCAGGAAAGGATCCAACATCTTTTCATGTCAATACTGAAAATAAAGGAAGGTCTTGCCTTTAATGTCTCTCTACCAATACACTAGAAGTGTCTCAGTCTTTCAGATCAGGAGGTTTGCACCAGCCTATCAAGATAACTTGCTTCAGGCACAGTTGCCTTTAAAGACATGCAGTAACAAACCAGACGGATGTCAAGAAATAGTAGAAAAACCCCCACAATACCTATTCTCTAAGCAAACTCTGAATCACTACAGTTCTTACTCCCTAAAATGCCAATTCAGCAGTCCATTTTCAAAACAACTGTCTGCTATCACAGACCAAGGACTTCAAGACAGTTACGCATCAACACACAGAACAAGGTTACAGTATTAGCCAGACTTCATGAAGACAAAAATCTTCATTAAGTTTGCAGACTTCTGATATGGTCTGTACATGCCAAACATTCTGCATTATCAGTACTCTTTTGCGCTGGATTTTTTTCTTAAATGTGTAGTGGTCACTGTTCATGTCCTCTGGCATCTTGCTCCAGTTCTCTGACAACACAGATGAACAATTCTGCCAATCTTTATGTAATCTGCAAATACTCCATAGATCTTTACCTTAGCAGCTGTCAGAAATACACAAGAAAGTTCACTTGTTTAACACACTGCATTAATGGCATCAGTCTACAAAGCAAAAGAGTACTTGGAAAGTATTTATATTTCTTCTTCCAAATTGCAAGTGTAATAAAAGGTTAAAACCCCAAAATTATACATATGCTGCTCTTGGGGCCACATTCATCTGGTCCAAACTTACCCATCAAGTGGTGTTACTAACTGGCAGCCCACACAACAAGCAATCAAAGCCAACAGTGTAGAAGGACAAGGTAGGGAGCAACAAACTTCAAAAGGGACATTACTGGACAAATTCATAATACGCATCCAACATCCACTGTAATCCTGAGGCTTGTTTCATGCATAACCTATTTCTCAAGGATACCAGTACGGATTTATTTTCTATCATCTGGGTTGGTCCCATCTTAAGCATGTTTATCTTTAAGCTTAACTTCTGAACAATTAAAATAAGTTAATTTGAACTCTCATTTGCATCTCCAACAGCCCCAGCAACTGCTTTTCCCTAACACCTTATAAATTAGGAAATAGTTAAAATACTAAAGACTTAATGGTTTGAATTTCAAGATTACCTTGCCTCAGATGATTAGTGTACTAATAAACTTACTTAATGACTAAAAAACATGATAGCTTGTTCTTCAATGGTTAATGTATGTCAGGCCCATGAAAATTTTTAAGATCTAAAAATATGTTTTAAAAAATTATCTCACAGGCAGAAAGATCTAATTTCCCAAATATGCTGTGCTTAATAAACCACACTGGAGGCTGGATCTGTGCACATAGAGAAAGGAATGAGGACAGAGGTCAGAGTGAAATAGGGACTCAGTTCTGAGTATGGACAAGAAGTCTGGCCAAGCTACAGCAACTGTTTGGCTAAATAGCTATTCCAGATATACACAAGATATACACAAGATTCTACTAGTAGAAAGATAATTCCTCTGGGATTAATTTTCTAGATTTGACAAGGACTACTTCATCTCAAATTAGCAAAACTGCAGTAAAGAAGTGGAGCAGGACTTATACTAGTATCATTTAAGCTGACTTCCAGAGTAATACTTTAGCATTGACTAAGGATGGTTTCATTGCTTCTCTTAGCTTGGCAAAAGAAACACAAACCAAATTAATTTTTGCCTCTTACATATGCTCAATTTTATAGTGATTGAGGCACAGTCATCAAACAATAAATACTTTAGAAATTGCCTCAAAATGCACTTAAAAAAGTTACAGGATATTTTTCAATACAGTTTACAGAAGTCAAGTAAGACTATATTCAAACACCAGCACTTGGAGCCAAATACTATGCAGGGTTTTTATTCTCTTAGCATTACAACTATAAAGGAAACAATCATAATACCCAAATATAACAACTTCTATGTAAACATACAGTTAGGGAGGCTGTATAAAGTTACCTAGTCATTCCTTTATTAAACATACTGAAACTTAAATTCACAGCACATTGAGCCAACTATTACATTACCTGATGGTCTTCGTGTTTTAATAAACTAGACAGTGATTCCACACAGATCTCTAATGAAGAATCCTGAGGCTCCATTTTGCCACAGAGTCTGGATACTACAGCCATAGCTGAATGCAAGGTATCTTTATGAACAAGGTGTCCACTGTCACGAATGAATGTCAAAACACAGTTCAATCCTCCAGCTTCAAACACAGCTCCTGACTCACGGGTACAGATTAATTCTAACACCTATGCCAAAAAGAAATTTAATTTGAATGAAGCACACACAAAAAGTCAGTTATTTATATCTACAGTCAGATACTTATATTCAACTACAGAGCTGCTTAAGAAATGAAATAACAGGAAAAAAGAAAAACTCCACTCTTCCTTAACACCCAGAAGGGGCCAAAGCCTCCAGTACTCTACTAGATAGTAGTTACAGCTTTCTTCAAAAATATGGGGGCCAATACAAGAACATCCCCCAAAGGCATGGTCATAACAGGTGTTCATGAAGACAGGCAATAATCTCTCATCCTGGGACAAATACACAACTGAGAGTTTTGATACTTGTAAGAGCACCGTTACCCCAGTGAAGCACTTCTGAGTCAATTGGAAATAGTAAATAGGAAATACATGCATAAATTCTGATGTCATGGAAATGAAGAACTCCAACTATGTTACCACATGGCCATGAGTTATGCCTTAAATGAGAGATTATAAGGGTCTTCTAAATTTCTCTAAAAACTTCACAAGGGTGCAGGGAGCTATATCTAGTGCTGTTGAAGAGGCAGCAGACAATTTTTTTACAGCAGGTAATTGATCTGTATCTGGAGCAACTCTTAATTTCTTTTGTAGCATAAAAATAGCCCTTGGCATTCTATTAGCATTCTAGTCATACAAGATAAACAGGAAAATTCTTCTAATATTTTTTGTTTCCATTTCTATACTTTTTTTAAAAGAAGATTGAGCTGTGAAGAGCACCAGACTGACAGTAAGGATAAGCAGTAGGGTTAGCTATGTTTTTGCATCACATCTTAATAAAAAAATAGGACTGGAATACAAGTATACTTTTTGGAAATAGCAAATTATCCAACTCCTTCTTAAAAACAAGAGGTTTTGAAGCATACTTACCTTCACACATTGCTCAGCCAAATCTCTGCTTGTTCTGTTGTTAAGTTCAACAACTACTAAACGATTACAAAGTGCTTTGATAGCTCCATCTACTCCCACAATCCTACGGGTGCATTCAGCTGATACATCCAGGTAATATGTTATGGCACGAGCTGTTACTTCCAGTACATTGTCTGGAGCACTTTCATCAAGAAAAATTTTGCACAGTGCTGGCAAAAAAGTTCGAGGAGGGCATCTGCAGAAAAAAAAACACAACACATTATTACTATGCTGTGCACACTTCTCTACATTAAGCAATTTCATACACTTTCCATGCATACATCATTTGCTCAATTTGTTCATAGTTGGTTCAGAACATTCACTTAAAACATTGCATCTCATACACACATGAAAATTCAAATAGGTAATCTGAAAAGATGTTGCATTAAGAAGCCAGCAGAAAAAGATATTCTTGAAATTTTACCATCATACAGGGGAAAAATTTATCTTTTTCGTTTTTTTTCAAGGAATTAACCTCATATCACCAAACAGAATGCATGCTTTCTTAACAGTGCTTAAAGGTTCATGATGATTATTAGCTACTTAATCATGAAATTTTATATACAAAGACTTAAGATTTTGGGCTTAATACACAATTTGATTTTGAGTGGTCCTTCTTCCCTATGTTATTTCCCTTGTCTTTTTGTCCTATTTCAGTCTCCTCTCCTAACCCCTGCCTCATTTTTTCCCCTTAATCACACTGAGAACATATTTAATTACCGTCACTTGCATCTATTGCATTTTCTCTCCACATCCATTTCTCAGTTAGCCTCTGGCTCTCCTCTTTATTGTTAGCCTCATTTCCATATGCAAGAATAGAGAAGAACATCCCCAAAACTTCAAAACAAAAAAAGCAAGCTGCAATGGTCCACCTTCTATTCCTCTGACATTACAGAATATAAACTGAAATAATACTTCTCATTATTAGAACAGCTGTGGATAAGACCGATTTGGATCAAAAGTTCTAAGACATGAAGCTGCATTTTTAAGTCAATTTGTCTTCCAACAGCATATTTTAGCATAACTTAGCATTATGATGGCTCACCACAGTGGTAAAAGATTTCCAAGGTGATGGTGGGTAATTAAGTGAAGGGGATATATGCTGTGACAGTAGTTAAAATAGTGGATACCTCAACCCAAGATGTAGGAGACCAGACTAAATCTACAGGAAGCAAATATTGCAATTTTTCCTTCAAGTAAGGTTTTGGTTTTCAAAAGATGGCCTAAAACTTTTCTAAATCTGAAAAAGAAAGAAAACCAATATGTTTTTTCGTCTGGAAGACAGGTGAAGTACTTGTTGATGAATCATTCTGAAGACTCAGAGGTCATTCAGTATCCCATCTGGTATGCAATAACTCACACAAAGACACCAAGTCCTGGGACAGCAAAATGCTAATAGTTTCCTTCAAGATCTTACCATGCTTTATGAAGTAACTAATAACACTGCATGAGAAATAAATACATTACCCAACAATACTTAATGACAAATTAATAACTGAAGATACAATTAAGCTCAATCACATATGTAAAATTTATTCTGGCCTATCCAGCCTATACTGTCTGTTGTTCTTAAGAAATTTATTATTTAACTCTACATCTTTAAGAAGGGTTTATACAGTAACTTTGCATTTTAGACATTATCCACTGGAGAAAAGAAAAGGTCTGAAATTTGTACTCATTATTAGATGACTACCATAGGCTGACATCAAGATGCATTTCAGTACATAAAATTTAAAGTGGATAATGTATTCAAGGATTTTGGTTAGATCTTTTATAATGAATTTTATGCAACTCCAGGCAGATCACTAAAACACTTATGAACAATGCTCTTCAAACTATTGCAAGAAAACAAAATCCAATAAACACAAATCTTAAAAAGCCCCAAACAAACCAGACCAACACACGTATTACCAAGTGGAAGGTAAGGAGTGCCACTGTCTATTTTAATACTAGCAAGAGTAGTACAACATTTTTCTTAGATGGCCACACAGCTGGAGGAAGTTAAAAGCCATACTTAGCAAATCTAAAACTCACTTTTTTTCTATGATTTAATAACTTATAAAGAAACACAGCACAAAAGGAACTCAGCTGTATTTTTTTTTAAAGGAAATTTAAAAAATTTAAATTCCTGTCCTTGAAACACCTATCCATCAGAGCCAACTACCCAGAAGGCACAGTAAAATACTAAGTTACTCAGAGCATATCATTTATATTGAATTCTTTGTCAGCACACAAATGCCAGTGCACTGTATCAGCAATGTTGTCCTTATAAAAGCACAGCTCTCTAGCATAAAATTCAGGGTTGAGGGTTTTTTAACCTTTCTGCCAGAATCTCTAGCTACACTAATCAGAGACCACCTTTTCAATCAGCAGGTACAGAACATCTCCACTTGATGTCAGTACATTTGTTTTCTAACTTAGAGGAACAATTTCCAGTCTTCCCATAAGAAAAACCAGGCTTCATCACAGAATGGCCTGAGTTGAAAGATCATTCAGTTCCACCTCTCCCACCATGGGCAGGGACATCTTTCACTAGACCAGGTTGCTCACAGTTCCACCCTTGAACACTTCCAAGGACAGGGCACCCAAAGCTTCTCTGGGGAACTACATTGGGTTTGTGTGACCAGGTTTTGGTAGCAGAGGGAGCTACAAGGGTGGCTTCTGTGAGAAGCTGCCAGAAGCTTCCCCCATGTCCTGCAGAGCCAATGCCAGGTGGCTCCAGGATGGCCCTGCTGCTCACCAAGGCTGAGTCAATCAGGAATGGTGGTAACACTTCTGTGATAACATATTTAAGAAGGAAAAGAAAAAAAGTCATTGCACAGATGTAACTGTGGCCAGAGAAGAGCAGGGTGAGAATATGTGAGAGGAACAGCTCTGCAGACACCAAGGTGGAAAAGGGGCAGGAAGTGCTGGAGCTGAGAATCCCCTGCAGCCCATGGAGGACCATGGGGATGCAGAGATCCATCTGCAGCCCATGGAGGAGACCCAGACTGGAGCAGATGGATGCCCAAGAGAAGGTTGCAAACCCAGGGGAAACCCACGCTGGAACAGGCTGTGCCTGAAGGACCACACCCCATGCAAATGACTCACACTGCAGCAGTGTGGAGAATTGTTGCCCATGGGATGGACTCACATTGGAGAAGTTTCTGGAGGACCATCACCTATGGGAGAAACACCACACGGGAGCAGCAGCAGGAACAAGGAGTGATGAACTGACTGTAACCCCCACTCCACATCTCCCTTCACTACTGGTGGGGGAGGAAGTAGAGATTGGGAAGGAAAAAAGGGTAGGGGAAAAGGTGTTTTTAAGATTTATTTTCTTTCTCATTATTCTGCTTTGATACTGTTAGTAATAAATTCAGTTAATATTCCCAATTCAATTTTGGTTTTCCTATGACAGTATTTAGTGAGTGATCTCTCTCCCAAACCTTATCTCAACCATGAACCCTTCATTATATTCTCGCTCTCCTGTCCAATTGCAGAGGGGAACAACAGAGTGGCTTTGGTGGGTGCCTAGCACCCAGCCAAGGTCAATCCCCTACAGTAACCTTGTCCTGTCACCACATGCTCTTGTAAAAAGTCCCTCTCCAGCTTTCTTGCAGGTTCCCTTCAGCTACTGGAAGCCCATCATTAGGACAGCTCAAAGCCCTCTCTTCTCCAGGCTGAACAATCTCAATTTTCTCAGACTTTCCTCATAGGAGCGGTGCTCCATCCCTCTAATCTTCATGGCCCTAATCTGAAGTCACTCCAGCAGGTCCATGTCCTTCCTGTGCTGGCACCCCAGAGCTGATGCAGCACTGCAGGTGAGGTCTCACAGAGCAGAGCAGAGGGGCAGAATCCCCTCCCTGGCCCTGCTGCCCACGCTGCTCTGGATGCAGCCCAGGACACACTTGGCTCTCTGGGCTGGGAGTGCCCATGGCTGGGTCATGTCCAGCCCCTCCTCCAGCAGCACCCCCAAGTCCTTCTGGGCAAGGCTGCTCTCCATCTGTCCATCCCCAGCAAGTGCAGAACAAGCACTTGACCTTGTTAAAACTCATGAGAATCCCATGTGCCCACTTCTCAACCTTGTTCATCCCCCTGGAAAGTATCCCACCCTTCAAGTGTGTCAGCCATACCACTCAGCTTGGTGTCATCTGCAAATTTGCTGAGGGCACACCCAATCTTGTCTATGACATTAACGGAGATATTAAATAACACTGGTCCCAAAACAGATCACTGAGGGATACCACTTGTCACTGATGTCCATCAGGACTCTGAGCTATTGACCACTACCCTCTGGATGTGACCATTCAATCAATTTCTAATCCATCTAACAGTCCACCTAGCAAATTCTTCTCTCTCCAATTTAGAGAGAATGATGTTAGGATGAAGCCTGTCAAAGGCTTTACAAAAGTCCAGATAAATGACAACTGTAGCCCTTCCCCTGTGCACTGACAGTCACCCTATCACAGAAGGCTACAGGGTTAGTCAGGCAGGGCTTGCCCTGGATGAAGCCATGCTGACTCTCTCAAACCACCTCCCTGTTCACTGTGTGCCTTAGCACAGCTTCTAGGAGGATCTGTTCCATGACCTTCCCAGGCACAGAGGTGAGGCTGACTGGGTGGTAATTTCCAGGGTCCTCCTTTCTACCTTTATAGATGGGTTCAATGTTTCCTTTTCCAGTAACTTCGGATTGCAGTGACTTTTTATGAAGCCATGGAGAGTGACTTGGCAATTACAAGCAGAATGGTTGTGGAGTCTCCTCTGGAGATATACAGATTACATCCACAAGTACACACAGACCATACAGATCACGTCAGATTCTTTTGGCTTGTTGAAGTTCCCTCAGACCTTATCAGCGTGTAAAGTTCCTGAAAATAAGAATCAGAACTACCAATTCTGTCATTCACACACAGTCTAGATCAATAGTTCAGCCTGTGAGAGCAGGCAAGAAGGATATATGGACATATCCCTGGTGCTCCAGCCGTGATCTTCTCAAACAGGTGGCTAAACAATTACAGAATAAAACTGCCTAGCTGTCACTTTGAAGGACTTCAGTCTTTATGCCGCAGCTAACTTTTCTATCAGTAACTGCATACAAACAAAAGGACACTGGTCAGCTTTATAGTGATCACCCCTTAATCCCCAAATTTGCACTAAGTGATGACATGGATCTCCTGTGGTTGAAACTATGAGCATCAGCTCTACATTGTCTCAGGGAGAAGAATGTCCCTGTATGAGTAATGCCAGAGAAAGAACTAACTGGGGTAGGTGGGAACACCATCCCCGCAACGGGATGGGGTGCAACACCATCAGAGCCATATAGCAAATGCCCAAAGTACACCTCTCCCTTCTGTTCAGGCAGCTCCACTGGGGATTTCTCTGTTCAGGTATTTGACCAATAATAAGAGAGGGAAAGTGTTGCCCTTATACAGTGGATGGTCTTCATGTCTCAAAATTGTGAAAATGAGTTTTCAGAGTAGCCCTAGAGTCTTCACTCAATCCAATTCCAAGTAAAGGCACTAAAGCATAAGCCAAGGCAGCAGAGGGAAGGGAAACCCACTGCTTACCTAGAAGCAATTCTAGCAAACAGTCCAAGCACAGCACTTTCTCAGGACCAGCCCCTGTTTTGATTGAAGCACCAAGTAAGCAAATACAGTCAACACCAGCAGGAACCAAAGAATGAATCAGACTCATCATGTTATGTATGCATCACTACTGCAACATAATTCCAAGGTAAATCCTTGCTGGCTTTCTTAGGCAGGCCAAAACAGATTAAAAGGACCTAAAAATGCTTCAAATATTCGCTGAGGAAGATTAGGGAGCTTTAGTAACACAGACCTTACTGCTGTTCCAACTAAGGCTATGCTCAGAACTAAAATGTATTTTGACAGGTAGTAAATCAAAGCATTCCAGGAGTCTCCATAAAACAGAAAAAGGCTGAACACTGGACCTACCCTTAGAAAACATGGGAAAAACAAGGCTGTCAAAACTTCCTGGGATAGAAGAGAAACTCGGGTGAGAGCTACAGCACTGAATGAACAGATGTGACAGGATAGCAACCAATGGACAGCTCTTAGTACACTTACATCTACTGACAAATGATGCTCTTTATTTCCAAGAGAAAAATACACCAATAAACCTGCCATTACTGCTAGCATCAACACTTACCAAGGAAAAAGAAAATCTAAGTGCACAATTTCTAAATCATCCCAGTATCAAAACCAGGTCCACATGTTGCTTTTATCCAGACCATATATTAACTAAAAAGAATATATATCAGAAAAAAAAAGAAACTATATCAGAAAAATTCCTGAAGTTGTAGGTGAGGAATCACTGCTCACAATGACCTATATGCAGTGAAACAAGCAAAAAGATAGTGGTGAGTTTTCTTTAATAGTGTTTATTCTTCCAAATCAGAAAATAATGGCAAATAGGTACCTCAGAAGTTCAGGTTTCTATGCAGGTCCTTCTTCCTTCTAATGAAAGGAAAATCTTTTCAGATTTTTATTTCTAGGGAACTGTATTCATATCACATTGGGCACTTCCTAAAGTACTTCAAATGTGTACTTTAGAAAAGTGATTAGGGATTACTTAGTGAATTAATGAGGTCACTCTGTGTTACTCCTTAGTGAAAGACCAATTTCAAGTTAATGAGGTTACTCTACAACCCACACTAGAGCTCTTGCTAATTGCTTTAAGTCTTGTAGCTCTCACTGTCAACCCACCTTCATTCCTGTACTTCCAGGAGAAGAGCTGCTGTTATTACTATCTTCCAAGTTTTCCACCCACCATGTTTCAAAGATCTTGCTGAAAGACAGGTTTGTTCAAAGGAGGTAATATTCCTTATCAATATTTCCCATCTATACTATAATCTATTAAGATTAGGGTACTAGAGCATTCTGTTTCCTGTACCAACATCAAGAAATCAACTACATTAAAAAGTGCTGATTCTGTATGATTTCTATTTAAATAAATATATACATACTTTCAGTGTTAAAATGAGTTATTAGGTTGTAAAGAGCATAATACAAAAATTATTTCATATGCACTTTCCCTGCAAAAAATATACTTGATCTAAAAACATTTTCTAAATATCATAATCATCTTGATGTTAAAAAAAAAAAAGCTAAGAAAATTTGTCAGTATAGTTATATTACTACAGAATTTACAGCACTGTAATCAGCATAACTCCATATGCTGACACACTTCTGAACCTTTACACTTACACCCACCTCTTTAGGAACAGAAATATCCAAAGGGATGCAAAATTCTTAAATAGCTACAGCAGTAATCGCCTGCCAGTGCTAATCCCTTAAACTCTAATGAAGTGACTCAGCTGATTTTACAGCCTGCCGATGTAAAAAGATACGAAGGAAGTAAAAATAGGCACTGTAAACTCATTTCTGTAATTACATTTCATATATTAATGCACTTAAAATCCTTAGCTAAAACAGAAATAGTAATAGTGAAGACTACACTACTGCCGTGCTTGAAAAAAAATCTTAAGGAAAAAAGACCAGTTCAGTTCATTTCCAAAACAGTTAAGAACTACTGCTAGCATTAGGGTGTGTTACTCAATTCCAAAGTAACTGCTGGATTCAGTTGATGCAGAGCCCCTGGCATGTGACAAAGCCTTCAGTGAAGCTGCCTGGTCCAAGACATGTGACTTGTGGCAGAAAACCAAGCTCAGCTGCCTGCCAGCAATAGCTGGATCTTTAATGCATACCATCTGCTGAGACCAGTTAAAAGTGAGAAAATAAGGAATTTTATGGGTTACACTACTTAATATATAATAATTTAAAATAAAAACTAAAATACTGAAGTTAACTCTCATAAGTAACAGTTTTTGAGGAAAAATATACCAGATAAACAGATATAATACATGACACAACTTTGAAACTTTTAAGAACATCCTGCATAACTGATTTTTCTTCAAGCAAAAGTAGTTTCAGCTCATTTCTGATTATTTTTTTCCTTTCTGTAGTTCTTTCTATGGGAAGAGATCTCAGTTTCCCTCATTGTTTCTTTTGCTGGAAGACTGTTTTGTTTCCACATATGTACCAAAACCAACAGCATAGCAATCAAGACCATCCACAAGAGAACCCACACACCTGCACTGCCTGTATGTATTCTTCTGGATTCATCACCAAAACAGATTTTGCACTGTTTTCATTTAATACTGCTACAATACAAATGAAGTCCAGAAAACATCACTCATGTATAAGACTTTAGACACACCATACTGTATTTTAAAGGTACAAGGAAAAAGCAACTAAAAATTAACTGGTAATTTAGGAACTTTTACCAGACTTAGAAAACATTAAAACTTGTGTAACTTGGAGTCTCTACTCTTAATTGCAATCACAGCCCAGGCCAATAAAATTAAGCTGGAGAATTAACAATTCCATCCTGTATTCATTACAGTAGAAACACCACTTTATTAGAAATTAAATAAATTAATTTAGAATTCGAATTTGACATTCAAAAATACTTTCAAACTTTCTTCTAGCTAAATAAATTACAGAGCTGAACCCTCTACTGAGAGTTCATTATTAGGCAGGAAGACAATTAGTATTGGACATTTAGCATTCAACTACACATTCAATAAATATCAGTTGTGTAAAATGAAAAATAAGGAAAATCCATATGAGGAAACAGCTTTCACAGGATAGGTAGTTTCTGTATTTCTAAATAAATTATCATTTGCATTATTCCTGAATTTATAAAGGATGTGTTAGGCTGCCTTTTGCATTTTTCAGCATCTTATAAAAGCTGGGCCATACCTCAGAGTAATAATTTCACATGTTTGTTTTCTAATCTCCAGCATTTTGTAAATATTTTACAGACACTCAGTACACAATAGCTGAGTAAATTAAAGAATGTGAAACTGCAGGTCTTTCTGCCTATGATTTCCACTAGTAGCAAACTCAATTGTGCAAACAGATAATGCTTTGAGTACATATTACATTCGTCAACATTTCAAAAGGAAATAAGCAATTTAAACAAAAAGTAGGATTTTTTTATGTGTGACTAAATATGCACTTCTCCCCACTAGCTTCTACTGCATTTTCAGGTGCTCAGAAAAAGAACTGACTTACACAAGAAAACTTCCACTTCCCTATTAGCAATCTACCTAACATCTTTGCTATCTATACCTCTTCTTAAGAGGCCAATATTAAAAATCACTTGACCAGTAGCCAAAGGAAACTCGCAATTTGAAATTCCTGTAACATCTTTCATTGGTCTCATCCAATCTGTTAGGAGGTAACACTTTCAAAAGGTCATTAACCTGATGCCTTAACATTCTGCACTCATCTTTTGCACCGTAATTGCAAGAGTCACTTCAGTTTTATCTCACACACAAAATTCTGAACAAAACAAAGGATACTTGATAATACCACTAGAAAAAAAATTTTTAAATGCCAGACTAGTAAATAGTGACCATGTGATGAGTTGTCTGGAATACCCAGAGTCACAGGCTCATTTCAACAAAATAGGTTTTAACACACACAAATGTCAAGTTACAGATCTTAGCCTAGGTAATACATCAAGCCATACCTAAGCAGCAAGCACTCATATCCTTGAAAGAGACTCTGAAAACCACACTTACTGTAAAAAGTTTTGGAAACATCTAACTCAACTTGGCATATTTAACAGTAAGTCAAAGGCACTACTATAAACAGCATGGATGAAGGTAACACTGGAAAGTATTTCTGAAGAACTTGTAAACTAAAGAACTAGAGAAGGGGAGGAAGACCAAGAGCTGATGAAATCTTTGTGTGCAGGTACATTCACAGTAAGAACCTTTTAATCTAAATAGGAAAAGGTGAACTGACTGCTGTCTAAAATTCATCAGACTGGAAAATTCTTATTGAAAAGAGCAAGCAAATTTCAACAAAGACAACTTACGCAGCAGATTTAATAGCAAAAGAGAGGGTAAAATTAAGTAAGATGCCCTCTCAGAAGCACTAGCTACACATTATGCTTGCATCAAACAAGATGCTCAATCCAGTAATAACCATATAAAATATAAGGGCCAGGACAGAAGAGTGGATGTCAATTTAGGCTTAATATTCCCTTCTGACCTTTACAACCATTAAGATTCTCAAAATAACTAGACAAGGTTAATTAATCTCCACACTACCAGTGACAATGAGGCCACAACTCCCATTTTACAAAGAGCAACCAGAAAGACATTAGTATTTTAAAATTCTTAGAGCTGAAAAAAAACCCCACCTAAAAGTCAGGAATAATTCTAAACAATATGTTGTAACAAGATTGCTCCCTGAAAAATATAGAGCCCACCCCTACTTCCATCTCAGAAAACCACTCTATAAATTGCTGAAGATCCCACTACATTGGAGGCCACAGAGTAAATCACTCCAGTGCAGGTATTTCACTGCTGCCATACCCTCTGCCTTCATTAAAAGAAAAAAGCTTCCTAGGAATCACATGGGACTTGCCACTTAAAAGATTACAAAATTTCATTTGGGAGAGATGTCTGCATTAGTGCAAACCAATAATTTAGTAAGAACATGTGCTTTTCAGGGTTTAAAATAATGAAAACTGTAGTCTATTGTTGACAGCAATACTTAGTCTAATCTACTCACTGCTGCACTCCAGCACAAAAGTGTAACAATGATCTGACTTTATTTTTTTCCTTAAAATAACAAAACTAGCAAATCTGTAGGACACAAACCGTGAAACCACCTTGATACCAACAGAGCTGCTCTCTCAGCCTGTTAGTTTTTCCACAATCGTCAGACCTGTTGAAGGGGACTTTACTGTCTGAATTACAAAGATGCTTTGTAAAGGCAGCCCAGATTATAAATATATTCCTGAGAAATCAGCACTGTGAATTCCTATGCCTACCTCTAAAGGAAAAAAATTGTTATTCTCTCTACATCTAATTTTGATTTACTGGAGTTTTACAATCCTAATAAAGACAGGATAATGTAGTTTTAAGCAGCTGGAGGTAAAACTAAACTGTTCCACATTACTCTAACAGTCTCACTAGCTCATATCAACAGTGTCTGATTCACTAGAATTTCTTCTTATACTTGTTAGCAAATACAAGATGAAGATACTTTTTCCCTAGGAAATATATACTTCGGAAAGAAAAACGTTTAGTATAAATTAAAGTAAACATGTTTGATCTAAAAAATAAACTTAAAGGATTTATATTTTACATGTTAGCACCTAACATATGACCCTTTGTGCAATTTGTTTTTATTTGTCAAATGAGCTGAAAACTCCTGATCATTTTTTGCTTATCAAATCTGTTAATACCAAATATACAGAGGTAACTTACAGAACAGCCAAAGAGGAAGATGTTTCCTCCTTCTGAGCATTAATAAAGCCTATTTCATCTGCTGTGTAAAAAAGTTTTTAATCGGGTCTTACTTTGTCATACTAGTGCTTTAATCTACACATTTTCATTGTAATTAATTGCAGTAAAGTACTTTTACTCCGACAGACAGCAACAGAAAGCCCAACCAGAAGATCTCAAATTTTATTTCACCAAAAAAAGTCAAACAATCACACTAGGTGAAAAAAGAATAAATTGAAACACCTATGCGGAAAAGGGCTGCATTTATAACGTGAGATTGTTACTAAGGGCCTCGACATACATTTAAACTGTTACAGGTTATTTAAAAGACAAAAAAAAGCCCATCATTTCAGTCAAGTTTGTATTAAATCCATTCTTTATACTCCTGTTCAAGTGGATTTAACAGGGCACAGTTTAACTACAATTTGGGACTAACACTTAGAATCAACAGTTTTGCTGTTTTACTCCAACTTAACTACTTAACAAAGCCATTTCTTCTCATTCATTAAGTTTCTGTTGTTCAAGCTAGTGGCTTTTGCTGCCGGTAAAATGTTAGCATTATTCAAAGACAAGTGACTAGCAGTGTCTGTGACTCATTATCACCAGAAGATGAATATGCCACTGATTTTTGTCATGTTAACATGTGAGTAACTTCAAAATAATTTAATTGGATGTAGTACGTGAATCTGGGAAGAAGTAAAGAAACATAAATTATTTGGCAGCACTACCTGTTAAACAGCTGCATAACCCAAAATCTGCTGTGATGCTGCCAGAACTCTGCAAGAACATTATGAAATACACCACCCTGCACGTGTGCCTGCTTCCGGTTTGGAGCTGACCTGAAACATGACTTTCAATATCCATTACTCTTGTACAAAAGCAAATTATTACCTTTATCATTAGCTGTATCATTTCCTTCAGAACATGTCTTCAAAGCAACCCTGTTACTTTACTGCAAAAATGAAGTGCAAGATTCTGAATCCAACATTTCAATACTTCTTTTTTCCATTCAACTTTGTGCTTTCTTTGCTAAGTAAGATTGTATACTGCCCTTAACTCCTTAAGAAAGCGCGATGGAAACTGTGTTGTGCTTTTAGAGATTGTGGATACCATTCATGGCAATATTCTTAATGTGATCTTGTTTCACAGCTTTGCCAGCCCTCACCATATGCAGCTTTTAATCACCACATGTACTTCACTAAAATGATGGACTTTTTTCTTAGCTTATATCACATAAGCAAATAATTTCTCACGTAAAAGTGGGCTAACACTTAGTATTTAGTTACTCAAACTAAGCTGTGAAAAACACCCCATTTCATTCTCCAAGAAACTGACTGTTTTAAAAGTCCAGCTCGAAGTTGTTGAGTTTCATAGATGAAAAATTTTCTTTGAAGTTTTATCAACATATAATTAATGGCAATAAACAATTCCAAGATCTTCAAATAACATGCACACAGCATTCAGAAAGTTGGAAATGTTCTTACTTAGTAGAAGAAAAAAATTTGTGAAGTCTAGAGGCTGGCTTTCTTGCCAACAGAAAAATACATCCATATTCTATATCATGCATGCATTGAAAATATTTTCAAAATTAGTTCCTGAAAAATGGGGGTTTAGCAGCCCTTCTGTCACACAGTAGATCTCCTATTTCAGCAAACACTTCTCTATATGCTGTAACTGACTGCAACAGCAGAAAGTAACAACCTTTCTTCAGCAGGTTTAAAGAGCAGCTTGCACTTGCAGAGAATTAGAGGAGTCCAGTAAGCCCTGACAGTGGCAGGACCCAGAGTACGGTCAGGAGGAATAAAAAGGGCGGGTGATAAATGGGAGGAAGGTAATGAGCTACCATGTCAGCTCACCCAATACCACAGTACCAGACCGTATACTTCAGTATATTCACAGAGCCAATATTAAGTAGCGGTTTCAACATTATTGCAAAACCACTTCAACAGGCAGAGAATTTTAGTAACTTCTTTACCCTATTTACATTTCATTCTCTTCTTTTTGAGGACAACTTACAAGAGCAAAAGAAGCAGAGACCTTGGAAGACCAGTAAAATTAAACTACACCAGCACTCAAAAGAAAAATTAAAATGCCAATATTTCTTATTTCAGACATAAATAATTTTAAAACCACCACAGTGCAATAACAGAACATTCATTTAGCATATACTTTCAGAAGAAAAAAAGCACTTGGTCTATTTAATTCATTTATATTGAAATAAATAAGGTGCATAAAACTCACAACTAGCTTGTATTTTTAAAGCTGACATTTCATTCCTGACTCTCAAATACACAGAAGATAACCTTAAAAATGCTTATGCCTAATTCTACACCAGTATAGAACAGAATATCCTGAAGCAGGCAGCACCCAGATTCATCAGAAAAATTAATTTTTAACTACCAAGTTTTTTTCTACAATGGTGAATTCTGAGGCTCCCCCAGTATCAGTAGTATGAGGATAGACAGAGAAGTCGAATGGATCTCACTACAGCAGTAAGGGTCTTCGAGTCAAAATTTTAACTGTAAGCTCACCAAGGCAAAGAACAGGCAGCTTCAACTTCTAAAGCACTGTACAAAATAGCGCTCAAAGCTCTGCAACTACTACAAATTCAAATTTTTGAGATGCATGAATTCTATATTTCCCGTAATAAATGTAGTCATGAGAACAGCTTCTAAGAGGTAAGTCTGAAAACTGTTTCCTTCAGAGCTACAAAACTAAACAGCGTAACACACAGCTACCTTCTCAAATGCTTCTAAAATCCATACTCCTAAAAAGTAGAATGTATCTGAAAAACACTAGCCATATTTTATTATTAAATGAAAGTGAGAGCAATGAAAAAAATCATGGAAAGGAAGAGAGGTGAGAGCATGAAAATCAGAAGAAACCAACTAAAAAAGTAAAAGTTGTGATTGGTTACACTTTCACTACCTCTTCCACGCTAGTGGTGGGCTCTCACAGGAAACAGTGTAACACAAGCACAGCAACACTCAAGTAACAGAAGTCATTACATCAGCATTTTGTGCTGTGAGAAACATAAAAAGGATTGAGCGCAGGGACTGTGCTGTATGACGTGTACAAATGCAGTTGAGAAGGAGGGTGCCATGAACAGCAACATGCTACAAAAAAGGGGCAAAATATTTGTGTGAACAGTGGTTATTGTTTGTGAGTTTTGCTTGGATTTACAGAACTCAAAAAAAGCTACTATATCACTTGACAAAAGTACTGTGAGAATATGGATGCCTAAATACATCAAGGTGATCATTATAATCCTAGTGCAAAAAAGTTTTCTCTACCAAAGAAAAAAAATCAAACCGAACTAAAACACACAAACAAAAAAAACCCACCACCCCCAAAAGAAAAAATAAACAAATTGAAAAAAACACCAAAACCAGCAACCCTCCACACACACACACACGCACAAATCTACATAATTTAATTTAAAGAAATGTATTAAGAGTTGCAATCAGCTCCTGTGTCAGAACAGGCACTGTGTATCACCCAAACAACACTACATTTTTAATCAGACAAGAGTACTTCATGTGACATTAACAGAAACACTTGATTTCAGAGATCTAAACTGAAGTTCAGTTTGTTAGACCATTTTTGAGGCTGAAAGTTTCTAGGAATGTTAAATATTACATTCGGCTGCAGAAAGGGGAAAATAACATTCCACAAATGAAAGCCAGAACTACTTACGTTTCAAAACAGCGATCCACATTGTCTGACATCAGAAGCAGCATGCAGAGCTGTTCCAGTGCTATTAGCTGCATATCCCTTTCATCCCCCTGCCCCATCTGCAGCCATTCCAGCAACGTGTCTGGATCCACATCTGCCATGGTTATTATAAAAAAAAAAAAAAAGTCGTCTCCACTTCAATTAAAAAGTACCAAAAATATCCTTTAATTGTTGAAGCCGGACTAACTTCAGCACAATTAATTTCTCTCTTCAGTCAGCCTCACACTTTTACAGTTTTCACCTGGCAAGAAAAAGTAAAAAAGTAATCATCATCACAATCTTGTCACTGAACTTTCTGTATTTGCTCCTCTCTAAAATGTACAGCATATCTTTGGGCTGAAATTAAGGAAATTTTCACATACTTCATCAGCAAATGGGTTTTTTTCCAAGCTTTGTAAGCAAGTAAAGAGTAATGTGTTTTGTTCTGTTTTGAGGATAACTCAAAATTAAAGCTAGAAAAATTGTGCTTAACCTTTTTATGTATTCTTAAAGCTAAGAGAAAATTATGTCTTGCCCATCCCCCTCCTTTAATATCACTTTATTATAAACTGTTCAGCTTTATAAGAGATGGATTGCCTCCTCGTGAAAATATTCAATTATAGAAAGATAATTAATTTCACATTTTAAATAGAAATCCATAAAATAAAAAACCTGAGATCTTTGAATCTTTGGAGACCTTGTATGAATCCTTCATCTTTTAAAACAGCATTCAAATGTAAGGAAAATAGGCTTTTTATGTCAAAGGATAAAAAAAGACAACTTAAGAATCACTTCCATTTTCAAGAGTTAGAAGTTTGTTGGGTTATTTGGGGACTTTCTGGAAAAAAAAACATTTAATTTAATTTCCAAAACAAAGGGTGAATAATTCAAATAATTCACATACATATAAGGAAAACAATATTATTTGGCTCAATGCCATAGTTGTACACACAAGCTGAAGACCAAAAAAGTCCCTTTAAAATGTTAACATATATTTGACATATGTGCTTGCTTTTTACTTCATGATTAACAAACAGTGAAATTCACCTCCTTTGCCTAAAAACACAGCAAACATGACTATTTTCATATAAAAACTAACGGGTTACAAACCAATCCCTCCACATTATACACACAACAAAAATAATGCTCTTTTAAAATACAGCTTAGAGAAGAAGAAAGAATTAGTTTACCAAACTTATAAGTAAATATGAAATGCTGGACAGTGTACCCACAAAATGGGGGAGGTTATGTGGGAGGAAGAAGCTTGATCTGGACAAAGTCTGCCTACTTGTTTACTTGCTGCTAATGAGTTAATAGTTAAAAAATAACTCCATCAAGGGCATGTCTACAAAAAGGAATCAGAAATCAGTATTATATGAAGAAACACACACTGAATCAGCTCTTTCACAATAGCTTCAAACTCAAAGATGTGACAGAAGTACAACAGATAGGATTTTTATATAATTTAAGACCATAATGTTACACATCACTCAATTACTGCTTGGCAGTTATATATTTGATATTATCTTACTCTAAAAAGTAATTTAATATTAGTAATTTCATTTTCTGTGTTTTAAACAATGCCTATGATTCTCCAAGATGGTTATAGACTGCATTTCCTGCTCTAATCTAGTAGAAAACTATTTTCAGACAGTAAAAGTGGGATCGTATCATATGTATTCTACCTCTTCTTACTTAACACGACTAAATCGTTATTACCGGGAACGGGGAGATGGGTGATAGCGAGAGAAACAAGAAAATTAAGAGACAGCGAAAGTGGGGTAAGTTCACACAGGCACCTGCTGTTCTCACATGCGGACAGGCAGTACAGGAACCACCGCGCAGAACACGGAGCGTGGCGAGCGGCCGGGACTCCCGGGAGAGCGGCCCCGGAGCAGCGGCCAGGCCGCAGCCCAGCTCATCCCGCGCGCCCGGGCCTGCTCGCACACACCAGGCGGGCCCCGGGCC
>VXBI01001820.1:1464306-1511101 GCA_013397375.1 Toxostoma redivivum | reverse complement strand
CCCGGGCCCGCGCGGCGCTTTGGGCCCCTTCCCCACACGGCGCCGCCCGGGGCACGGGAGGCACCGCCTCCCCCTCCTCGCCGCCCCCGCACGGGGCACCCGGTGCCGTGAGGGGTTCCCCGGCAGCACCGCCCCGCTCTGCCCCCAGCCCCTCGCACAGACTTTCCGGCACCCGCCGCCTCCCCACCGCCCGCGGCTCCGGCCCGCTCCCTCCCGGCCCGACAGGCCCGGGCAGCGACGCTCGAGTTNCGCGGCCTGCCCGGCGGAGGGCCCTCTCGGACCCGGGTGGCTTTTCCTTGGCTACCTGGGGGTTTATTTTTTTATGGTTTACAGGTCATTTTATTTCTTGCCATATTCTGGTTATTTACTTCGATATCATATTCTTTACGGTAGGGCTTATACATTTCAGGGACCACTCTTGAAAACACTTTGATCCCCCTCTAGCACCTCCATTAAAAGGGATTTGGTGAGTGGATTTAAGCGTCGCAGTGCTGGGTCTTAGAGAGCCGAGGTTTTAGGTTGTTCTTACCGAGCAGTGAGTTTGAAGAGCTGCAACTACACCGCTACACCGAGTATCTTGAGACACCTTTTGCAGTAGAGCGATCCGCTGCATACGTGCTGTAAAATGCCGTGCAATTACCTTGCAAATGATTAAAAGACAAAGGAAGCAAACCGCTAGAAATTTAAAATGGAGGATTTTTTAAATTATTTCATTCTCTGTAGTACGACACGTTTTGCAAAGGAATTTAAGCCTATTAATATAAGTACAGTAAATAAGATTATTGTACATTTGAATGTCACTCCTACCTACATCACAGACATTTCCTGTAATTAGGAGGCTAAAACTACACGCTGAACAAAAAGGCAATAGCAGTCATGCTTCGTTAAAACTTGCCAAATGCCAACATTTTTATTGGTCAGTGTTGTAATAACACCTCTAGAAAATGTTGTCTTTATTGGTGCAGGTTTTATTCAGAACACAAGAATAGTTGTTCTTTTGTCTCTGTTACTGAATTCTAAGGCAGCTTAACCTTTCTGTCTTACCATATTACATCTCTGTTAATTGCGACTTGTTCCAGCCTAGCTGAAGTTTACACATGTATCCTTTGCCTGTGCTTGTCCTTCAGGGGTCAGGATATGATACCAGGTCTGATATGCTTAAAGACACAAGGCAGTAGGAGGCCTGAGTCTACTGTCTTTTAATATAGAAACTTGGTCTCCTTTAACTTTTCACCAATGCAGAAGCAGCAGAATTAGGCCGGGCTTATGAGACCTGCATCTGCTAAGTGACTTTGCTCCTGTTGCATGATGCTAGAAAAATTGCCTTTGCTTTTTTTGTGAAGAAAAACTTAAAAGAGAGAAATATAATTATTTTCTTCTGAAGACCAAAAATTTTGAAATCAAACATTTCACTCTTTTCACATAGAATGCAGTTTCTGGTTCAAGTCTCTAGACAGATACATGGTTATTTGTGGACAATATGAGGATATAAAACTACAGATCAATTTAGGAACAAAATAAAAAAAAATTGTAGTTTAAAATAATATGATTCATGGATTTAAAGTACTATTAAACAGGAGTACAAAACTTAAATACTGGAAATATCTTTCAGTTACACAGTTATTTCTAAAAGGAGAAACATAAATACTTATATGTCCTGTTGCATGAATTGCCCAATTTTATATATAATTTTTTTTTCTCAAAGAAGTACATTGAGTAATGCATTACAGCTTCAATCAGGAATCAGCATCCTTTTTCATTCTGATACAGTATTTAAGAGTTTGTTAGTGATTTTTGTTCTTCGTTATGCAATTTCTTCTCACCAGAACAAATCTGAAAAATAATGCTGACTAGATAATTTCTGCTTCATTGATTATATACTTCTTACAATATATGTATATCCATTGACTAATTGATTAAATTTTTTTTCACTTCCTGTGCTGATGGGCATTCAAATTGTTTTCAACACTCTCTTTGTCAGAATACTCCATTGAAATACAACACAGCAAGTGATACCCCTGAAGTTACTGTTTCAGACTTTTGCTGTGTACAGCACTGATCCAGACTAGAACTGACTCTTCAAAAGTGGCTGCTCCTTAATACTTATTAGCAAGTAAGAGTGCAATTTAGCAGATAAGAAAAACATCAGAATTGCATTTGTATGGAATTACTCACATTCATTTGAATTTTCACATGAGTGAGGGTTTGTTCAGGCCCCCAGATTTCCAGCCCATGTCTATCATTCCATTAGTGCTGGGCTTAAGCATTATGAGGAAGGAGAACTTTAGTGCAGCCAGATGGAGAAGGCAAGTGATGGCATATATTGAAGTGACAAGTAATGGAGCTTGACTGTCGTAGCTGCTTTGAAGAAAACCACACTGAGCACTGTGTGAAACTTGCAAAAACAGCTCCTGCTCCCCGTGCTTGTGCAAGGTACATATTTTTCATTCAGTTAGAAAATTACCCAAATGCTAACACTAGCTGGCACACACTTCATGTATGACCTTGGCCTAATCCCATAATCACTGCATGTCTTTGTTTCCCCCTTTACAAAATAAAGCAATAGTAATGCTAGAGTCAGAAATGTCTTAGCACTTATGGAACTGCGAGTTGCTGAGGCATATTACTATATTCGGTCTTAAATAATGCCATATATTTATAACTACACTTGAGGAAACCACACATGTGACCGACAATGCCTTTGGAAATTAGGCCATATAGGGTCAACATAGATTGATCTTTGTGGAGTGTCATATTGAGCAATTACCATCTTTTTTGCTGAGTATTTACCTGAAAATTAAAACCTGGCTTTAAAAGAGAAAATGTCAGCACAGTTATTAGAATAATGTCAGGGACACATGACAACAGTAAAATATGCCACGAGGGTAGCAAGGATCAGGGATTGGGTTGCAGACACAGAGAGATTCTGAGACATGCTTCTCAACAAGAAGACACTGCAGCTGTTTTCAAAAGGATTTAATTCTCTTTGAAAAGAAGTCACTTTTGGCCAGTATTCGGCAAAATCTTCTCACAATGGGAAAGAAAAAACTTGTGTGTTTTTTTCACTAATAGCTCCAAGAAGAATAACATTTATTACTACTTTTATATTATATTCAAGTTGGTGTTTTCTGTATGGTTTTAGCTGATAACAGAAGGAATGTCATGGTCACTCTTAACATCACTGTGTGACAGTAAGGTTTGAAAGCTTCAGACTGGAATCACTGGGCTTTTGTTACAGAAAATACAAAACTGACCAATAATCAAGCTGAAATACACCTACAATTCAAACAACAAGAAGACTCAGATTCCTTCATATTTTTTAATTGATACAGCAACTAGAAGCCTAAAGAATAACTGATATTTTTGTTAGCTATCTGCCTACTTAGGTGTATATGCCAAGTTGATGTTTCCAAAAATATTACTCCTCTGTAGTAAATAGATCAGAGGGTGATACAAGCAGACCCTGAACACCTCCATAAATTTAAGGGAGTAGTTTGTGCTGAAGACCAGGGCTGTGCCCAATGAAATAAAACTGTTAGGTTCTTTATAGATTATTTATTCTTTTGCTTTAACACTCTTTTCTCTGCCACTCACCCAATAACATAGCTGAAAACACTGAAAGTACCTATTCCTCCAAATCCAAAGGATTAATAATTCCATACATTTAATTTTTTGGATGAATATTATACTTCTAAAGAAAAAGTTACTAAATGTTTACTACACATTTCAAAGCAATAAGGTCGTATTACAGAAGCTTTCTTGCTATATCAAGTAAGATTTCGTTTAATAGAATGTGGCTATCTAACCATATTGTTAAGATTTTCTTATGGAAAACATATTTTTTTCATAAATCAAATGCAGTTGTGAAAAGCTTTTTGGATTTAAATCCTCCTACGTTACCACAGTTTCTTCTTAGCCACTCCACTGTTGCACAAGCCTGGGGAGCACAAACATAGTGTCAGCGTCTTGCCTTTCCAAAAGTACGTGGCAGCCTTTGGAGCCCCGGCAATCAGCAAACAATCCCGGGCTGCTGCACAGCGAGGTGTGTTTACGACGCGGTTCTGACGCAACCCTGCAGCGGGAGCTGGGGGAGAGGTTTCCTCTTTGGGAGGCCAACTCTTGCAATTACACGTCCATGTGCTGAGTACACGAGCGGCGCTGACGTGATAAATATGCGAGTGACACGCTGATGTTTACTGAGGTACGGGCTAAGTCATTGCCCAGCTGGGAGGACTCCTCCTCAGCACAGGCTCAGCTTCCTGGAAGCTCCTTCCTCAGTCAGCTACCCTTAGAGCTGACTACAGAAGAGCGAGTTTTCCAAAAATTTGCAAATACTCTGATATGATCTCTTCTTCTCTCTGAAATTACTGCTGACAATCATACACATTGCAGTTTTTTTTTCCGAAGTAAACTCACTTATGTGGGGTTTTTATGTTTGTGGAAAGCTTTTTATTTCTAAATTACTTTTTTGTTGTTCCAGGCTGAAGAGTGAGAAGTAACTAAACTTTGTATCAGTTAACTACTTTCTACCTCAGTTTAGCTTCAGTTATATCACTGCTTTGGACAGAAAACAGAAATTTAGCTGCTCTTACTCACGTCCCTTCTACCTCCAACTGCCAAGGAGAAAGTGCGACAGAACATAGGCCAGAGTTCTCTATTTCAGGCTGCTAGCTCTACCCTGTATCATGGGCAGCAGCAATAAATCTTGATCAAAGACAAGTGCAAGGAAAGATCGGTGACTCAGATCACAGGACTTCTTACTGTTTTAATGGCATGACTTTTATGTTATGACTTTCTGAATCAGAAGGTTAATTAAGATTTGGTATTTGTTCCTCATAGTTCTGCTCTGTTGTTACAGGAGTAAAACACATGTAATCCTATCAAGCATTTGATGTGTCTCCCAAAACTCCAATGAAGTATTATGAATTAATTTGAATTATCTTTGTTGATGAGAAGACTTACAATAAGAAGAAAGTGTATTTATTGCAAAATTATTCTTCTATATTTTGAGATTAAACAAATCCATCTTAGAGTTTCATTGAAAAGATTGTAAATTTTACATAATTAAAAGCGTATGAATGCCTTTTACTATTCTTGTCATGAAATTATGCCCTATTCACCACTGTTGAATATCTTGACATGTAAAAGAGAAACAGTCTCAAGTTTCTAAAATCTGAATTTCTAGATTAGTTGCTAACTGAAGAGAGCTACATTGTTCACTCAAACAATGGAAAAATAATCAGAATAGTGTGGTAGAACATGGCAAAATTCAATAATAGCACTCTCCTAGGGCACATGAGAAAATTTTATCATTTACTACTGTAAATAGGAAAGCTTTCTTGCCCCAGTGATGACATTTAGGAAAAATGGGAAAGTGGTATACATTCACTGATGGTTTGTTCGATCAGAAAGTTAACACTCTGCAATCTCAGTTGAGCTTGAATTGCTGGGTTTGTATGAAAGGTGCCATTCAAACAAGTTAAATCTATACTCTGTTTGGAATTGTTCTAGAGATGTGAAACCAGGTTTCTGCAGATCCTCAAGTCTACACTTCTCCAAGGAAAGAATGCACATTCCTTGAGGAATATATTATAGGCAATAAACCATGTACCAAGCTTTCTCCTCATTATTTTTTGTTAATAAATTAAGATCACATTGTGCATATATTCAGATTTGCCCTCTACTGTAACCTTTGAACTTACTCCCAGGCTACAAACTGTATTAAATAGAACTGGCTGAAAATGGGGAACTGATTCTGCAAAGACAGAAGAAGGACTTTTCGTATCAACAGGATTGATTTTCATTTTCTACCCATTGCTAGTGAATGTAGAAAATGATGCTGTGGGGATTTCTCCCATTTTTTTAGCTTTTGTTTTCCTTTTATTTTTTTTTTAATTTTATTTTTTTAACTTCCTTAAGAGAAATATTCTTTTAAACATAGGAAATAACCCCTAATGATCAAAGCCCCAAAATTCATTATTTTATGTTGAATGTAAGGAAAAGGATGAGAAACACAACAAGGACATTAAAAACAAATTGAAACATTCCTGTTTAGGAAAGACCTTAGAAGCAGGTTGTGAATGAGAAATTCATGTCTCAAATGTCCTTACACTAGACTGTGCTGTCTTAAACAGCACTTCTGGTGGGAGAAAGGATCTTCAAACACTATCTTTGCTCACTACATTTCAAACTGTGACCCAGGCCAATTAAGGAGATCTTTTTGATCTGATAGTAGATAGCTTTGTGGTGGAGCTGTGTTTTTGTAGGAGAAAAAGTAGTCATGGAAGAAAATTGGTATAATTATCAGATTATTTGCATAAGAGTTTTCAGTTAACACAAACATAAGAAAAACTACAGGTTGCTTCTTTTTTAAGGCATGTTTATTGGTGTACTTTTAAAAAGTTTTATCAGCTATGTTTTAACTCCTTAGGACTTCAGAGACCCACCTGATAAGTAAGCGAGTAGAAGAGGATAAATGATTCATATCCATTTTTCTTGTTGTACGCTACATTTTATCCATTTTGGATCCATTGACTTAAATTGAATATCCATGAACAGGTTACAGATTACTGCCACTAGTGCACACGATTTTATATTTCAGTTCCTGTGCCCCTGGTACCAATACCTCAAAAAATGAAGTCAGCTGTAAAGTAGTTCCAGTCCAATTCCAGTCCAAATTGTTGCAGCTAAGCTTTTAATATCAGCGTTCTGATGGCATTGACTCTTAGGTATATACAGTAAGACACAAGCATTGTTTTCTTATCCAAGCATATTGCATGTGCTTTTCCTATTGGTTCTGTGTTATAAGGTTATATTTTTGTACTGTAAAACATTAACTCTTTGGGGCTTTGCTGTCTGCAAAATTTCTGTGTAAACACTGGTCTCAGTGGACAGAGGTAACTTATTAAAGTGATTAAGTATTGTATGTCAGTCTGCATCAAAGCAAGAATGTACTCTACCCATTTTTTCATACAGTGCCAGCCTTTAGACCAGAAGGCCAAATTATCTTTGTAAAGAAATGCTGTTCTACAGCTGTCAGTAAGGCCACGCCAGTTTGGGCCAGCATGCAATTGGGCTTAAATACTAGCCCTGATTATAGGAGTTTAGCTAAAATGAGTCTACAGAAATTTAAAGTTTTGTACAAGATAGTTAGCTGGCTTGACGTTTGAAGGTGAGACCCAGACCCAGATCTAGTGGCAGTTCTGTTCATTTAGGAAGCAGCAAGCTGCAGAACAAAAGAGTACAAAGAACTGATAGATATTTTGCTTGTGTTTCAGTGAGAAGCACCACTGAGATTGTCTCTTGCGATCTAATTTATAGGGAGTGTTGGACAGTTATTTTGATAGAGAAATGTTACCTGCTTACAACATGTTCTCAGAGTAAGTGGTGTTCTGCACTGACAACATCAGCAGTTATTTTGAGGAAGAAACATTTTTCTATGACATTTTTGCAGTAACATTTCACATACAACAATAAGTCTGTGTTCCAGTCCCTACTCTGACCCTGATGAGAGAAGGAATAGCCTGGAGCTGCTGAATCTTATGCTAATGATTCCCAAGTATTTCACAGTGGAGGACCAGTGTCATTGACAGACACTTTAAATATTGAAAGGCCCCAGTGAAAACTCAGGCCTCACTGTACATATGAGATAAAAGACATCTCCACCTCAGAATTAACAGTATACAGAAAATTGAGGCAAAGCGTACAAAGAAGATCAGAGTAACATAATCAGTAGTTTAACTCCAAAGTCTACATATTAGTGGTCTCCCAACTCTATTGAGCTAACTCTTTTGGTTGTGCAAAGAAGCTGCTTTGCATTTGCACTTCTATATGGATCATGGCTCCAAGCTAGCCTGTACTTCCTGGCCATGGAGTCACCCATAGATGAGGAACATGGACTTGGAGGAAGGGATTCTGTCTCAGTACTGGAAAGAAAGGGAGCATAAGTGGAAGGGAACTGGCTTTCCCAATGTCACAGCAACTCAGGGCTTTTTTCCTTATTGGGAAACTTAAACAACAAACCAAAGCCAGAATCCAGACCCATCTCACAGGCAGGGCTGGTAAGGTTGTCCAGTGTTTAGCGGTATTTGTAATTCAATAGGAAAGCAGTAAGCAATGTTTTGAGAAAAATAATTCATTACTGGCCACAGAAGTTATATGCAAATATACTTGCAAATTATCTCAAGCAGGTAACCTTAGGAAGCAGGCTTAAGACTGACATTTGGAGGTAAATTGTGCTCTCCATAACAATATCATACCCCACCAATGTATGAAGTTCAATCAGTAGGGGCTTGTGCATGTAAATGTGGGCAAAATTAACCCAAAAGCACATTTGAGAGACTTCCTCCTGTGGTGTTAGCCAAGAAAGATAAGAATTTTGTGTTCAGTGTCTGGTGCCTCATATACTTTAACAGAACTATGCTGTAGCAATAGAATATCCTGTTTTAAATAGTAAAGATAGCAAAGATAATGAAGACTCCAAGATTGTAGCCCTGTCTGCTTTTCTTCTTGATTAACAGTTGTGGTAGATACTGATACCCTGATGTCTCCTAAAACGTTTAGAAAAAGCTGTAAAATGATACAGTTTTGTGTCTCCTATAAGCTAAATATCTGACTCCTTACTGCCCTCCAGTATTAACCTGCACCTCCAGTACCTTACTGCACCTAAGGTGATATTGTGCTCTGACACAGCAATTTTAGACACCCCACTGCTTTAGACTGCTTTAGTTGTGCAGAATTTGAAAGGTAGAGAGAGTTTGTGTTATTATCAACTGTATTCTGTAAATCATAGTTGACCAGGGACATAGTAGGGACAATCCAAAATAAGAGGATTTGACAAAACCACCACCATTACCACACATCTGCATTCATTATTTTTAATGAAAAGGTAGCTCATTCAAATTGTACCATGAGCTACATTACATATTTAGCTAATAAAAAGAGAAAATGGCACCCTTGATCAGTATGTCATTAATATGGGAGTGCTGACTCTGCATTAAATCCAGGCTTGTTTCCCTCCTCACTGTGCTTCTGTAGCTTAATTAATCAGTTTTTGGCACTGGCAGGAGCCAAACAGTTCTGCTGTATGCTGACACTTCTTGGCTTAGCTCAGTGATGCTTTATGCTGTCAACAGTAAACACAAATCACAGATGAGAACTAAAAGCAAGCTTAATAATTCATATTAAAGGGCAGTCCTGCCAGTACAAGTTGTGGTTTATAAAAACATAGAATAGCAGAAGAAAAAATCATCCAAAACGAATCTATCTTGTACTACTGATCTGAAATATGCAATTGCAATAGAGAAGGATTCTCTTTCTGATGGCCTTAGTTATACATAAGTCTGACAATTCAAATATTAGAATTAATTTTATTAGTAAAAATTATGAAAATAGAAATTATTATTTCAGTATCACTTCACAGTGATGCTGCTAGGTTTCCTTTCAGGTAGCCTCTATTGGTAAAACTATCTGGCACGCTCAATTCAAGTTCCTCAGGGCCTTTCATGTCAGATGTAGAGCATTTCTGAGACTGCAGCAACACCTGCCCCAGCATTCCTTTGAAAGAACTTCCCATTCACTGTTGCCTTTCCCATACCACTGATATCAACGCTCTGTTTGGTGCAGTTTTCACGGAAAGTTAAAGGATTTTTAAGGAAACACATTTTGGTCTCCAGAGTGCCTTAAATAAATTTCCAAAGTTACAGCTTACATGGAAAAAGTGATTCATTTGGTTTTCCATATTTCAAACAGACCTCTCCCACCTCATCCTTCAGATGACAGACTTATCCTACACATAAACTTCTATTAAAATGAAGTAGAATGGATAGGAGGAAGCTGGGTACCCACAGTACCCAACCCACAAGCTCCTGCTTTCCTTCCCATCCCAGCAGGAACCCCTTGGAGTACTTCATTCAGGCCTGGCGAAGTGGGTAGCAAGGCTGTGTCTGGCTGAAAGGGCAGTGTAAACACTTCTCAAAAAAACTTCTAAACCTGTTCAATAACACTGATATAGTATTTATGAAAAATAGTCTCCTGTACTAATTTTTTTCTCCCCAGAAATTATGTCATGTCTAAATCAAATTTGCAGTAAATTCAAAATTTTCCTTGACAGTGTTTCTAATCTTTTTTCCTCTCTTTCTCCCGTTTTCACTCCAGACTAAGATTTACATGCAAAATGACTTGAAATTCCAGGAAATTCCAGTATTTAAAATCAAGGTTTGGCTACCAAAACATTTTGATTTTATTTAAATTGTGCTTAAGTGTTGCTTTCAGCTTTCAGAGCCATGAAATCAGAATGCTCTTTGTAGGATAACCTTAAGCTCAGCTTTACATCAAAGTTCAGATCACACCAGAAGATGTCTGAAGAAAGCAGTAAATGGTGGACCTACAGGGGAAAAAAAGGCTAACACATTTTTGTATGTTTCAATACTTCAACAGTTCCACAAACTCCAGCCTGAAAACCAAGAAATTACAGTGACTGATCAGATACCAAAATGAAAAAGATGAAGTTAATGTCATTACCACCCTTTGATGAATGTATTCCGTCTGGTTTTGAGACTAATCTACTTCAAAGAAATGGAGTAATGTGATTTTAGACCAGAAACAAACCAGGAAAAAAGGCTTCCCTACACTTACCTTATATAAACATTTTACCATCCAGTGATAAATAGTCAATTTTCTCAAGATTACAAATAATACCAAATTGTTATTAAATTTTTGGAGATTTCCTGGAATTATTTTATTTTCAGGGTTCTGTCTTAGTTGGTACAATGCTTACCTTGGTTCAATGTTAATTACTGAGAATTTATTCACCAGTTCTAGCGATCTAGTTAGTAGAAGAGGAACCAACACTGACAGTTCAGCTAAGACACAGGATAATCTTGGATTTTGAAATGAGAAAAGTTTAAAACCTTGACAACTCCACAAACATTATTTTGCCATGGAACAACTCTGTTATAGATGCCAGTTCATTGACCTTGCTGTAACTGTGAAGAAATTCAGAAGCTCTGATTTCTAGACAGTATTTGCTACCAGCTACTATTAGTACTTCTTAACCAGACAACCTGTACAGCAAGAATCTTATTTGCATGACAGTGATCCATGTGGCCTCACTGCTTGTCTGCCAAGGTCGATAAGGCTGGCACTTTGCAAGTAACTAGACCTTTTTTTGTTGGGTTGGGAAGGGGAGGCACAAACAAGGACACAGCAATATTTACTCTTCAAGAATGCATTCTCTGGCACATCCATGATTTGTTGTTTTCTCTGGCACCCCCAAGCACATTTATTTGTATTTTTAAAAAACAGTTTCCATCTCAGGCCTACTTTGTGCAGACTGTGTTATCAGCAGCTTCCATTTCTCCTTAACTGGGGTGTAAGAATAAGCTATAATTAAAGGCTGAAGGTATTTATTCTTTCTTCCCTGCCCTGAAGGGACTGAGCTGCTGCCAGCAATTACAGGCAACTGGCAGTTCCCTGGGATCACAGTAACCAGGAACCAGTAAGTGCACTCTGGTCCCATCTACCTGCCCTAGAAAAACTCCTCTGCCACTGAACAGTAACACTTCCCAACTCTGCCTTTCCTCTGCCCTCTGAACACCTATCAAGCAATGGTCTTCATTTCCAAAGGCTACCCCACCCATTGAGGTCAAAATCCTAATCTAAGAAGAGTGGTGAAAAATTTGCCATTCAATTCACTCCTTATAAGCAATTTCAAAATCTGTAGATGTAAATATCCAAAGCTTGTGTGCACAGGTGTTGCAACCAGTACAGAAAAGGCAATGGAAACCAGGGCATGCGGCTGCTCTTGCAGCTGCTGAGTTACATCATCGCTAACTTGTCCTCCTACTTTGCATAATATATAACATTTTCCTTTTGTGTGTGTGTATAACAAGTAGTGCTTTCTGATAAAGTTTCCATCATCGCAGTGGCTGTTTTCATGGGTTACTTGGAGACTGTACAGAATGTGATCCTGTTGCGGCAGCTTTGCATATTTTAGTAAAATATGAGACTCCCAGGTAGAGACTCCCAGTACTGTTCACAAGTCACTGTGTTACTTTTTATAGTAATGTTGTTAACTTGTCTCATCCTGTGCTGCAACTACTAAGTGTATTGCTTTGATTTACGCGGCTGGTTAGCAGTCTCTTCCTAAATAATAGGCATACAAAACAGAACAGGAAAAGCTCATGTAACAGAAAATTGTGTGAACTTTACAAATCAGAGCAGTTTAATTTGTAAAATATTTTTTAGGATTCCAGTGATTCCACACTATTAAGTTATGATATTTCACACAGGCTCTTTTGAAGCAATGAATCAACAAGATGACTGATTTAATTATTATTTTCTCTACCTTCTTTTACTACCCAGATGCGTGTCTCTTGTTCTACTTCCCCGTTCCTTCCTTTCTGTCCTGTCTTAATCCTTCAGCACTCGTTTGATTTGAAAAATCTCTCTAGAATGTTGTTGCTTCCTCAGCAGCCTTTGTATTTGCTCCTTTCCTGCTGCTCTTTCCTCTGAGCTGTCCCGTCTCCACAGCCATCTCTCCTGCCTCACCAGAGCACATTGCCCTCTAGCACTTGTACCCAGCAGAAGTCACTCAGCAAGTCATGGCTGGGTGTTGGCTACCTGAACATAAGGAACACAACCAGAAAAGATCTCTAACAGCAAGTTGCACACAGTTCTAGTTCTGGGATTTTGGTAAGAAGAGGAACTGAATTTTAGATACTTGCATGTCTGCCTAAGTCCTTCCACTTACTAGAAATACACAGACAGGGGAAAAAGAATCAATTGTTTTGGTGGAATTCTGTGTAGTCTAGGTGCAGCTTCACATGCCTAGAGGGCTGGGAGAGAAGCCCTGGCAGTTAATATATTCATTACCTCCTGAAGGAGAAAATCACGGTATTGGAAGCCATTTTTTTAGATAAAGTCCAGAACAAGCCATGAAGAATATAGTTTCAAATCCTGACCACCAAATGTAAAGCTGATCCAGCCAAGATATACTACAGCCTGGAACAGCTGGTTTTCACAGGCACTAGCTGCTTCTGTAGTCCCTCTGCTATATAGCCAGTACATTCAACAGCTATTTCTTTTCTGTTTTAGCCAGGAAGATCTCCACAAGCCTTTAGTAATGACTGCTGCTTATCCTAAATCATGGTTCTGAATGTTGTTTCAAGTGCAGAGAATGAGCAGGACATTGTGTGGATAAATACGTGTGTTGACAGGCTTCAGCAGCTGCTGCTCTGAAGGATCCCAGGGACAGACATGATTACATTATAGCCTGGACCAAGATGAAGAGCAGTTCATGCCATGTATCATTTGAATTTATCCACAAAGGCTGGTAGCACTTGACCAGCAAGTTTCAGTACAGATCCGGGCCACTGTCAGTGACTGCAATACAAACACACAGACACACCCACACACAGACACACACACACACAGACACATAGACACACACACACAGGCACATCTCAGTGCTCCTGAGCAGCAGTAGCTGCATAGACCAGTGGCATCCCAGAACAGGTGCCTGTGTGAATAGGTCGCTACAGAAACCTGCTCAGAAAAAATTGACTCATAGCTTCCTCAGGTGCAGCTGCCCTCACACAGAGAAAACTGCTTTGCTGGTTCATACCATGCCCACTAGCTTTTCTTCCTGTACCTAGGAACACAGGGACACATCTTTGAAATTATATGGGAAAATCAGGGTAGAAGACTGCAAGTTTTTAAGCCCCAAGTGTCTGCATGTATCTACATTTACTGGTTTAGAGGGTGTCTAGACTCCACTGGTTGTGGCTCAAGACCAACTCAAGACCACTCATTCTGGAGACTCTCTCTCCAACCAGCTTAAGAATTCTCAATCCATAAACATAAATTATACCCAGATTTGTTGGTTTCAAAAAGGAACTGGGAGGAAAGGACTAAAAATAAACCCATCTACCCTCCAACCCTCCCGCTGACCACATTACTATGTGGTCTGGCAGCTGAATACCAGCTTGTCTTGTGCGTCAGATTGGAGGGGAAAATACTTGTACTGCCTCTTCTACTTCCACTCTTCATCCCACCCTCGATTATTTAATAAATGCACTTGAAGAAGTACCTGATTTTTTCTTACAAGCAAATTATTTTATTCCCTTAACTGAATTTCAGGTTAATTTGGTGGCAGCAGCTTGAACCAGTTATCTTTGTGTTTCCCATAAAACATGCATACATCTGTGACAATTTTGTCTTGGTGTTTGACATGAATTTTACATGAGGAAAGATGAGGTTAAGAGCATTTGCTTGCATAATGATAGGTTGTATTTTCAAATTGCTTAATATTTCTATTCTTAGATATAAATCAAAATTGTTTCCAGAATCCCTGAGGCCTATACTTCATAATTCCACAGAAAATGTGTCTCTTACAAAACCTTGTTTGTTTTTTGTGGAAAAGGACACAGAGAACTGATGCAGTGGGAAGAAAAAATGCTTACAAAAATACCATAAACAAAACCATCCCCAGAGAAGGTTATAATAAGAAAAAAATTCCCACTAGTAGCAACAGGGATTCTCAGTAATTCTGTATTGGCAGTGAGATAGTTCACATAAATTTTAACGCATGGATATTAACACTGGTTTAAAAAAAGCATTTTCTTAGGCTACACAATTGTAAATTATAAGGCTGTAGCTTAGAACGGGACTTTATCAATCTTCATCATTACTAAATTTAGCTCCTTATCTGCAACTTTTAGAAACAGATGTTCTTCATCTGCAAACCTCTTTATATACATAAGTTTTTCTGTGCAGCAAGAAGGCAAACTGGCACAGGCACTCATATGCATACACACAGCCAGCTCTGCTTTGGCTGCTCCTCATCCTCACAACTTGTTTCCTTCTGCATATGTCACCATTAAGCAGCTGGAATGCAAGCACAGAGGAAAGGGATTTGATGCCACATTCTTCCTTTCAGAATCAGATTTTGCACTTCAGATAAATGGGAGTATGGAAGTGACATAAGGACCATAGACCACAACAGATATTTGGCTGCAGAGTGAGTGAATTTGGGTTAATGTACCACAGGTTACTGCAGGAGGTTTTAAAAGCCTCCTGTTTCGCAGACAATATCTTCAGCCCTACTTTTACTATATTTAGATGTAACTTCCCCTTTCATTGTTATATGGAATAAACCACTAATTATCCAGAGAATCCAGAGAATACTTTAGGAAGAAATAAAATAAAAGCTTAAAAAATCCACAACCGCACATCAAAATCAAAGTAAGAACCACACATTTTAGCTAAGTTGGTGGTGTAGCACTGACGTCTTTACGGTTCCCTTGTGAAGATAACATCATGTATCAAAGGCAGCTGGCTTATTTAATTTTGCATAATCAACCTTCAGTGTTCATTACTTTAAACACGTTAGAGGCAGGTAAAGCGTATCATGTGTGGCCAAATACGCTTTTTAATTTTTATGTCTTGGAATCTATAGCCCACTGTCATTAAACATCTTGAACTGCTTGCTACATACTTAAGCTACTTGAATGGGAGTCCTCTGTGAAATGTCATCTACAGCAACAGTTCCAGGGTTGCTCCTGCTCAAGTGCTATGGACAAATCTGAGCACTCCTTTTAACACTTGGCTGCAGAAAAATCAGTTTATTAGCCAGTTTCTAGGATTAGAGGCTCTCATGTGCAAAAAGCAGTACCTAGAAACACCCACAGGATCAGGGCTGGCCAAGAAACGCTACTTTCAAAACTGAGTGACTCTTCTAGTGGTTTTTGATATCACAGTGCAGAGAAGTAGACAAGTAATCCACCTTGCTGTAGGTTCTTCCTAAACAAAGTGCTAATTGTCTAAGGTTTTTCCCCTTTGCTTTTTTGCTTAGTTTGAGGTGCTATTGGCTAGGTTTTTCATTGGCAGGAAGCACAAGTGGTTTATTAGTAGACCAGCAGTGGTCAAGAAACATCAGTTTTTCTTGGAAACTGTTTCTGACTTGCTGCCTACTGATAAGAGAGTTACATTTCAGGAACCTGAAACAAAACGTATACCTAGTGTTGAGATTAGGGAGGAAGCTTTAGAGGAGACTGTCACAGTGATTCATATGTTGTTATTGTCACAGATACATCCAACTTTATTCAAATTAAAGCTATATTGAAATGCTGCTGAATTACCCGATTCCCTATTAAGCAGTATTACTGTTATTTCTGATAAACCAGCAAATGATCCTAGATCCCTCCACAACTCCTGCAATTGCAACAACTCACTTTGATACTGCTGTGGCAGCCTTGAAGGGAAAAAATTTCTTTGGAAATTCCAATTAGTAACTGACATTCATTAATAGAAAAATCTGCTATGCTTCCTATGCATTTGATAATCCCATTTTATGGTGATATGTGCATCACTGGACTGATACCTCTGTCAGCCTGAAGGTGACTCCTGCACCTTGGAACATATCAGGTCAGTCTCAGACTTATTCTAGTCTAAGCAATACTAGCAGAAAAGCTGCTATTTCAGCTACAGTGCTACAGACTTGTGTCCAGTTAGAACCCATCACATCCCAGCTGTGTGATGCTTTTGCATAGTTTTGACCAATTCTGGTTTGTTGCAGTCGACAGAAAGTCGTCTGCAAATAATTTTTGCATAGCACTTAAATAGCACATTCCACGATGTACTCACATGTGTATATATGCACTTGAGGTTGGACATAGACAGGATCTTTTGTCACACAAACCCGTAACTTCTTGTATAAACAGTGGAAACATACAAAGTAAACATGCATGCAGGCCACATGCTTCATTGCAAAGACAATTTACTGGAAAAAAATGTATTGGTTCTTGTAGAGAAACGGCACAAAAAACATTCAGAAACAAGGCAAGGGACACAAGGACACAGGAACCAGGACTGCTGAAAGTGGGGCTCTGGTTTATGGCTAAACATGTTTGGCTCTCTTTGCTTGGCTAAACATGAGAGCTTGCATGTCAGGCAATGCCTAAAAACAATGAGTGGAATTAAAACCAAAACTGCTCTGTGGTCTTGCTTATTTCTTCAGGAAAAAAGAGAATTATGCAAGTTCCTTATAAGACTGCATCAAAAACACCTGATATCTAAAGGTCAAAATATTTTTATAACTGAAACAAGGTAACATCTGTAAGATTAAGATTCTTTTATAAAATTTTAAGTGAGTAGTATCATTCATGTGATCAAACTCATTGTTCATGTGTACGTAAGAAAGCAGAACTCAGAGCACAGGCATTTTTACTATGTGAATAAATTAATTACCTGGATAAACAAAGCTCACACATTTGTCCTAATTTACAACTAACATTAGGAATTAGCAGCAGTTCTCTTTATTGGAATCCTTTTTGCTTCTGCAATACACAGATATGTTGAAAATGGTACTTTCCACATGTGGCCACAAGATTTGATCAAGAAATGTTAGATCACACAATTATGGCATTTCTCAGTGGCTCAGTTGTGAGCTACTGCAACAAGACATTCTAAGAAATCTAGGACTAAGCTGCACTGAACTTTAATTTTTGGCTTTTAACAGCTTTCCTTGGTGCTCTTGCAATTTAAATGTGATGCTTAAAAGTTTTTGAGCAAAGTAGGTTTTCAATAGATTGCCTTCTCAACATAAAAAAAAAAATGTTGGTACATTGCTATACATGACAGAAAACAAAAAAAGTAGCCACAAATACCTTTTGTAACAACTAACTTCCTCAGCAAATATATTTGGCCATTTTGATAACAAACATGACTTGAGTTTCATTTAAATGTTTTAAGTTTCATAAGAATCTACGATTTTCCAGAAGCAGCTTTGGGAAACAAAACAAAACAAAAAACCCCACCAGTAAACCTGGAAGGGTAAAGCAACATGATAAAAAAATATTAACAAGATAAAGATGAGTAACTGCCAAATCTAATATAAGTCTCTTTTAACACAGCCAGCAACTACAGATTTGACTTCAATGAAGAGATGGAACACAGGACTTCTGATTCTCCAGGGAAAGATGGAAGGCATCTCAACCATCTTCCCATAGTTCACACATTTCAGCATTTGGCACAAAACAGGGATTTACACACAAAAAAAATCTCCCTGGTCCTATTTATTTACTCATTGTGCTACTCACAACAGAGGAAGACCTGCAATGTCAAGTCACAGACCTTGATGCATCCAACCCAAACATTTATTATTCATTTCCTTGAGGCAGTATACAACAATTTTTTTCTGATACACATGTCCTTAGAGTTCCTCTGCTATTGGACAAAAAAAAATAAGACAATAGTAAGTGAAGAAAATTAGCTTTATTTATGTAAATTAGAAAAAAAGAATTGTTAGAACTTTGGTCAAATTGTTAATTCTGTACAATTTACAATTATATTTATATACAAAACTTCTAATAAAATACAGTACATCACACTCTTCCTGAGTCACAGTGTGTTTCTCAGTTCTGTAAATATTTTTTTCTTCTTCCTTTTAAAGCAATTAGATTCAAGAAGGAAAATAGTATCCTCAGTTTGACTATGTTTGGTTTAGGTAATACTGCTATTAAGAAAGAAGTCAAAACATTGTACTTAGAAAATACTTTACAGCCATTGCAGTTTTGATAGTTATTTTTCTGTATTAAAATATGTTCCTTGCTAAAAATGTTAATTACATACTTCTTATTATGAGTTTGTTGCACTCCATTTATAGACACAAGACAAGGTGACTTCAAATACTTCCATCTCTCACTGCAGAGATACAGAAATTAAATTACGTGTACATATCAGCGATCATTCAAAGATCAGGGAACATCCATCCAGATAGAGCAGAGGTCTGAATTGAGGCACAGTATGTTAAAATTGCTGTCCAGTCCTGGACAGGACATGTAATCTATTGCCTGGCTCCCCTAATAATACTTAACAAAGTACACATCCTGAAAAGTGAGACTGTGTCAAGCAGCAAGGCACCTAGCCTGTCAATCCTTACATATGCATGCCAGCCCCACTCTGGAAAGAACCACAGTCCCCAGAGAGGCATTGCAGAGCTGTATTTCACAGCATTTGTTACATCTTGGCCAGCTCAAGATGTTATTAGGATTAAAGCTATCCAAATTACCTTTATTGAGTTGAATTTTCTGAGATCAACAACAAACTATTATAAGGCTTACAAGGATATTTAATCTGTTTAATGAATGATGCAATGTGTTGAATTAGTAATTAGCATAGACTACAACCTGTAAGGAAATTTATGTCCCTGTTAAATCCAAAAACCAATTACAGTAACTTACTTTTGTCAAATGTTGATTGAAAAAAAAAGTTAACTTGACTTAATGGCTAAGTGCGGGATGCTCCTAAATATATCTATGGTAAAGTTCACTGTATTTTGTTAAATATAGGCGTGTGCATTATTGATATTTTAGTCCAAAATAAAAAAAAATACAGATTTGATGACTTCTGATTTACTCAGAGTGTTTAGAGATATTTAAGAAGTCTTACACTAAGAGAAAGTTATCTAGAAACTCGCTTTCCCTTAAAAACTTCCTGTAATACTTCAGCACAAACTGAAATACATGAGATCAACTCACGACAATCCATTATGATTAGAAATTAAAAAGGACTTTTTTGCTGTTGATATCAAAGTACATAAAAATGACAACATGGGGCTTTACAGAAAATTGGTTTTTAGCTGAATGCTTGAACTTTTCCCAGGATTTTTTGCATGTTTAGTAGTCTTCACTTTGATGCTTTCTTGATTGCCTTTAACAGCTGACTCAAGCCTGGCTTTCATAGTTGGAGAGGAGGCCATTAGTTTCTTAAAAACTGATGAGTACTGTGGACCAATTTGCATCAGAGTTTGCAAAGCAAACTCATGTAGATTTTTTGCCGAGATTGTAGCAGAAACCAGTGCATTTTCATCCAAAAGAAAGGAAATGAGGATGGGAAGAAAACAGGCCACCAAGTGAGCACCTATAAACATTGAAAACAGAACTTAAATACACAATTTTTAAAAATAGTGTCAAATTCTAACTGGAAGTATTTGTCTAAGTTAACATTTAATTCAAACTGTAAAGCTGCCAATGTTAGCTGAACTGCAGGATAAAAAACCCAGCATTCCTGCGAGCAATTTTGTTGGCAATTAGTGTTCAGGACTGAATTCCTAGTGGTCATTTTCGGTTTTGTTTGTTATTTATGGCAACTTTGAGCATCTTTAACGCTTCGGGTACAAGAAATGGAAGTAACTTACGGTGCTGTTCCTCAGCAGCAGCTGTCAGAGCTGTGACCACTTTTATTCCCTCTTGAATGACTTGAAGTTCAGCAGCATTTTCAGGTTTTGCTTTTTCTGTTTCCTGCAGTTTCCCCACAATGGATGGTGCTAAAGAATGGATATAAGGGTATGACACAGTTTTGTTTGGATGCTGAAAAATGGAGTGCAGCAGCTGGTAGCATTTACACTGTACCTAAAGGGAAAATGAAAATTGCAAAGTTACAAAGCTTTACAGTTCAAAATACATCTCTGGCTGTTCTAAATCTATCGGCTTGTCAGATAAAATTTTTGAGAGGGGGAAAAATGTTCTGCACAACTTGAAAATTCCTCAGGTTGTAGGCTGCTCATGTATAATACTTTACAGGACCATTATAACTTATAATAAATTATTAATAGAAACCAGATCATGCTTTCCATCTTATATCTGATGTCAGATATAAGACATCAAGTCTTACATCTTCTGACATTTTTTAGTTAAGGAAAAAAACCCTGTTTTTGTTTGAAGATTAGCAGTATTTTGAAAATACTCACTTTTTAGCAAAAGTGCAATAATACCAAAAAAGCGGTACTTAAAATGTAAGCAATTTCCCTGTCACAATTTTAAAATGCCTTAAATGATGCAGTAGTTTGCATCTCTTTGGAAGTCAATAGGACTGAAACTGCCAAGTTCCTACATAATTTCTGAACAGCTCTGATGCCTAAATATTTGGATGAAATTTCCAAATGCATGCTAATATTTCCTTGCAGTCATATTTGGCATTTTCAGCTTCCTAACAGTGAAAACCAAAGTTTACAATATTAAGAATGTACTGATATACAAAAAAGTACTGTCTTACAGTTATTTCTCAAGTAAATGAAACTTTAATTCTTTATTACTACACAAATATATACAGAGGAGATGCAAGAAAAGCAGCTTACAGTGAATTCTAACAAATATGAAATCTAATGCATGCTATTTTCAGAGCTGAACATTGAAAGTGAAGTAGTCCCAACACCTAAAAACCACATTTGTATGAATACCCTTTTTCCCTGATACGTTATTTTTTAGGTGAAGGACAGTAACACATGAACTGTGGCACTATAATCTAATGCCACTACATGAATATATTTATGCTAGGTCAGAACAAAGCATTAATCTAGTTCAGTAAGCTGCATCCAGCAGTGGCCAGGAGGTGATGGTTATGGGACAGTAATGGTTTTGCAGTGGTACTTGCTCCAGCTCCCAAAGGCTCACAGCTGAGGGATTTCCTTTGCAAAAGACAGTATCTGTGTGTTGAAGGTAAAATGAACAAATAAAATTTGACAGGTGCCTGAAACACTATACAGCTGTATTGTGTACTTAGCAATGTATAAAGCACTGAGTCTGACGCAGAAAAAAAATAATAGGAATACAGAATTGCATACAGAACAATGATTAAATGCACTGCTAGACACGGTCTTGCTCACTTGTTCAAACTGTATTTTAAAATACAGATATAGTCAGGAGTGAGTCAGGACAGGAACTTCCATCAACACACAGGACTAGCAACACAACTAAAATAAGCCAATATTCATTCTGTATGGTAGTGACATCCTAATAACTTCACCAGTACTTACAAGAGGATCTTTTGAGTCAAGTGTTGTTTTAAACTTCTCAATACAACGCTTCTGAAGACACTCTACAGTAGTAACTTCTTGGCTGGTAGACACAACAAATACTGTAATAGCAGTGAGAAGGCTGACTTCATCAAGTTCTCGCAGAAGGCCATCTACTATCAACAAAGTAAGGAAATTCTTAGATTTGCATTAAAAATTCTATGAGTTTAAGTGGTACAAAGAGGTGGAATAGAAATATCAATGCCTATTCAATATCAATGCCAATTTATTTAGGAACCTCTGTTTTCAAATACACAACATCCTCTGAAACAGTGAGATGGACTTTTACTGCAATAAAAACCAAGGCCAAAATGGGAATTCAGGGGTGATCGTATGCATATTTAGAAATTATAGCATAGTCCTATTCTATTGTTTCTTTGTATAAAGTACAATAAATATCTTTGAAGATCTGGTATGACATATTAGAGTACAATCTATTTGAGAATAATATAAAATTTGCATTAAGTTTTGAACAATTTTATAAACAAAAGTTCCAACAACAAATTACAACGTAAGAGATTAAACGTGAGGAACAATGAAAATACGACAAACTCAGGAAGAAGCAGCAGCACACAGTAAACTGATTAAGACAAAAATCCTTGCACTACTGTTTTAATACCCTTTGCTTCACTAGAGACACTAACTGTTAGTGGAGAATCTGCACCCAATGTACAGCTGTCTTTTATGCTCAGCTGTACAGCTGTACACTGAAGCCATAGCTTCTAATTATGCCTTCATACCATGAACTATATTGGCACTACACAACACAGGAGTAGGCCTGCAAACCCACTGTCCTGGTTTCAGCTGGAGTACAGCTAATTTCTTCTCAGTAGCTGTTGCAGTGCTGTGTTTTGGATTCAGAATGAGAATGGTGTTGATAACACAATGATGTTTTGGTCTTTGCTAAGCTGTGTTTATCCTAAGTCAAGGACTTTTCTCCTAGTCTCATGCTGTGCTAGTGAGAAGATAAGAAAACGAAACTGGGAGGGAGCACAGCTGGGATGGGTAATCCAAATAGACCAAAGGGATGTTCCACACCATAGAACATCATGCCCAGTAAATAAACTGGGGGGAGTTACTTGGAAAGGCAAATGATCTGGGTTCAGGAAGGGGGTTCTGGCATTGGTCAGAGGGTGGTAAGCAACTGAACAGTGCATCACCTGTTTTTCTCTTTTTGTTATCATTATTATCATCATTTACCATCATTACTTTATTTTATTTTAGTTTCCGTTATTAAACTGTTCTTATTTCAACATACAAATTTTACTCTGATTCTTCTTCCCACTCCAGTAGGGTGGAGGGAAGGGGGAGTGGTGGTTGAGTGAGTGGCTGCATGGTGCTTGATTTCCAGCTGGGCTTAAATCATGACACCTACGTTTATACTTTTATAAATGATGACTTATACGGACAGTAGAGACAAGATCACACCGTAGTTTCCACAGTGCTTAGTAACCAGCTAATTCTCTTGTGACTAAGAGAGAAGGTTTTTTTTAGATCTGTATGAATTCAATTTAAATAAAACAAAATAACATTTCACACAAACATTTCTCATTTTTACTCATAAACCCAGTATTTGTGCTTACCTTGATCCCAACAGTCAAGCACTGTGACCAAAGCACTACGTAGAAGATCAGTCCAAGCATTCTGACTCTTCTCTGCTCGAGCCATTGGAGAAGACAAGAGTCCTTTAAGAGCTTGTAGAGATGCAGCAACTGTCAGAGGTAACTGGCCATCTTGCAATTTCACAGCAGTTTCTTTAAGTACTCCAATAATTAGGTACAAAATAGTAGGAAGAACCGAAACACTTCCTGTAAAACAATGCAAATTAATTTCAAAGAAATTAATTCACCTTTTACATTAAAAAAAAAACAGATGCAGTTTTCTTGGATTCTCTTTTCTATTTGTAATTTATAATTTTTAAGTATATCTATGAATAAAGGCACTGGTAATTTGAAGAAAAGATTTGAAATATGTGGCCTGCTAGAGCAAACAGGGAGTCAGACTGCTTAAGTGAACTTAAACTTCTTCCCCTTTCCCCTTTAAAGTAAGCATTGTGTATCTTTTCCTTGATGATTTTACTACATAAAGTGTGGATTTATGTAATATTCAGAGAAAAGTAAGAACACAAAGATCAGAGCCACTAAGAAGATGGTTCTTATGGAAGACAACCCATTGAAGTATACAAAATATAGTAGTGTGTACAGTATACACTAGTATATATACTGGTACATAGTATATTCTTTGTATAGACTACTATACAGAAAGAAGACTAGAAAATAAAGTATAAGCATCTAAGTTCATTTTGCAGGTGGAGACAATACAGCGAAGGAAATTAACGGGGTAATTTCAAAACTGGCAAGAGGAAATATTTCTACCACATGATGTGTGGTTAGCTAAGGATGCCATTGCTCCAGGAAATCACTGAAGTCAAGACCTTAGTAAGAGTAATAAGGACTTCAGAATAAAAATATATTGGAAAAGAGGAGACCTAAGGAAAGAAGCAGATTGTTCCATAGGTTACTAAAGAGATTTTTATGTCTGAGAATCTGATACTTGACCAGTCATAGTAAGAGACCACTAAAATGCTTTAAAATTCACAGGAATAACGTGGCATAGCAGTTTCATTTATTTTTATATCTTGGAATCTAATAGTAATGCAGAATTCAGCATATATTAGAGGCAATTTAGAAATTCGTACATACTTACACGTTGCTCCTGTCCTAAGTTATGACTCAGCAAAGCACAGAGTTAAGCATATGGCTTAATATCCTTATCTCCTTCATTCCTTAAAAAGCAAAATGCTTATGTTTTTAAGATTTCAATGCACAGATGTTCATGGCAGACCTGTTGAATAATAAGGGTCTCTGACTTATGCGTAAGTATTTTCTGAAGCTGAGGACGTCTTTTTTTGGACAGCCAAGTCTTTGAAAATTTACTGTTGGAATTCAGTAGGAAATGTAGGTCATGAACATCATTTACTTGCACATGGCAAGTCACTGTAACTTCAGTTGCCTACTAAAGGGGAAAAAAATTATGCAATTCCACAGAGAAATTCTCATCTCCTTGATTATGTGAGCCAAATTCTGGAGCTGCTTCCTTATCCAACTGACTGCTTAAGCAAGCTTAAGTTCCTCTTTTTAGTCACCTGAACGAAATGTTTAGCTTCTCTAGTGTAAACTTCTCCTGTGGTCTGATCCTGCAAGCTGTTTATTTGTGGAATAACATGGACAGCTAAAGACAAAAACAACAACAGTGAGAAAAAAACCACAGATGATTTTTTTATACAAGACAGTTGTACCCAGATATAGGTGATGCTATATTTATTTCCTTTCACTTTGAACTAATAAGTAACAGGCTGCAGATGGAAATGAGAAAGCATATCACCACCTAACAAGGACTGCAGGAGCTGCCAGCTATTCCATTTGAAGTAACATATTCCCTATAGAAGAATCATTTAACAGAGAACATTTTTTTTTTTTTTAAGACATTTTTAGGGGTGGTAACTGCCAAAAATTTGCATAAGGTATACCAACAATACTTAAGGTGGGAAGAGAGGAGTAGGACAAAAATGGTTTGTATGTGTGGCTGTAACAGTACTGAAAGATTATATGTATGAATACAATACTGAGGCTTGGTGGGGAGCCATCCTAAAGTTTAGAGTGAATCCAAAATGAATTACAGGTAAAAGTCAACTAATCTGAGAAATCAGCCGTAACTCCCTGCAGCTGTTTGTTAATGTTCAAATGATGGAAAGGTAACATCACACATTTCCCTTTTAAATTTAATTTATGTCTACATTATAAATCCCAGAATAGACAATTCAAGTAGCATATAATCATGTAGCCGTTCTATACTTCCCAGTATAAAATGGATTTATTAATTGCACTGCTATACAGTGGGAGGAAAAGAGAAACTACTAATTTAATTGCTTCAGTTTTGTAACTTGTTTTGCAATTTGACTGTCAAAAAATAATTAGAAAAGGAAATTGTCATAAGCAAACCAAAACTTGCTGCCAGACCTAGCCAGCTAAGAAAATTAGGTAATAACAAAGGAAGAGAAGGGCCTAATATTCTTTCATTTATCTTTTCTTGTGATGAAATAGCATACCTTCAGGAGAGCAGATTGCAGGAACATCAGAGAGAATAACTAATGCTGCTGCTACCAGTCTACTTCCATCTTCTGACAGTAACAGATGTTTTCCAGGTGGAACTGCAGGGCTACAAGTTAATTTAGGGTTGAGCTGGGGAAGCTGTCTGACAAGAATACAAACACACAGCTCCAGTGTTGCAAAGACTAATGATTTCCCAGGCACCAGTCCCCCTGTGTCTTTGCCTTCTCCAAATTCTGGTAATGTTTCCTTTTCTGCAGCACCATCATCGACTGAAAGGAAAACGAGAAATATGGCATAAGTCTGGAGGCTGTGACTTGTTTCCAAAAAGTTTACTTCTTAAGACTCTTTCAGCATCAAATTATAATATTGATACATATATACGTGCATGGGTATGTACTCAAAATTCTGCTAGCAAACACCTACCCTTCTGAATAACCAAACTATTGCAGTGATTGCCAAAAGGCAAAAGGGTGCGAAATACACTGACATACAAAATCCTGAAGCACCAAGCCAATATGATGTCACCTGATACAGGCATTTTGATTCTTCTCCCAGTTTTTTCCTTTTAGAAAATTAATGTTAGGAAGTTACAATCAGAGTAACTATTGGAACCTGGCTTGCAACACCTGTGTGTACCGAGTATGTCCACTGCTCTATGGCAGCTGACCCCAGCTTTTCACTAGGACTCCTCCCTCCCTGATGCCACCCAGCTGCAGTTTCTGCAATTTTTCTCCTCACTTTCTACCCTCTGTTCTACACTTAAACCACCTGCTATCTACTATACCACCTGAATTTCTTATGTCAGGAACCTGGACTGTCTTAAGTAAACTAGAATTAGAATCCAACTGTGAAACAGTTCAATTAAGATACATCTTGGAATCCATTTTTCCAACAAAGAATTGCTTTAACCCTGATAATAGATATTCAAACATCTCATACAGTACTGTACCTTCTGCACTTCTCCGCTTTTCCTTCACATGCTCCTGAGCTGCATAAAGGATCAAGCGAACCACTTCAAGGGCAGCAAGCTGAATATCAGGTGACTCTCTGGTCAGTATCAGTCGATGCAAAACATTCAGCAGCTCTACACCCAATTCCTACAGTAAGAAAAACATCTAATATATTTTAATTTTAATGCAGGAGTTTTAGGAACTTGTTAATATTTGTTAAAGCCAACATTATTATTCTGATTGATCTCACTAAGGAACATGATGTAATTGATACCATCATAGGAGTTGGCATTTTCTTCACCATCCAGCTCCTAGCTCCCAGTAACAGCTGTCCCTATCAATTCTCCCAACAGAATAGTTATCACAGTTATTTAAGATACAGGGCATTTAAAAAATGAAAGAAGCAGAAGTAATCTTTATCTTAACTCTTGAAGGTGGGTACACTACATTATATCCCTCCTACACTACATGCACTCCCTTGGACAGAGCATCAACAGAATCAGCAGAACATAGCCACGTCCACAGGCTTTATCACTTTCATTGGGTTAGACAATTGCATGGCACACAGGATGGTATAAACCTTAATTTAAAAAAAAAAAAAAAAGAAGAAACTTCAGATTACTATTTCTTTTTAGGATCCCTGTTGTGGTGGGGGTTTTCTTTTTTTTTTTTTTGCTTTACTTTTTTTTTTAGTATCACTTCTTTTTTCCAGTCTTCTTTTATCAACTTTGATTTTTACAACAGAATTAATTCAACTATGCCTTGATAGAGAGAAAGTAAGAGAACTCTCTTTTCCAGAATTTTGTCTTTACCTGGCTCTCATCCTACTCATCTAATTACTCCTTCCTGACAAAATGTCCTCAAATTCTCTGCCCCTCACCTTAGAGGTTCCATGTTGTATTCTTTTTTATCTCCTCCCTCTACAGCTTTGGATTTGAGTAAAGCATACAATTTACCTAATACTTGTATGTTGAAGATTCCTGGAAATATAAGAGATTGTAGAGGTACTCTTCAGACTAAAACTAGGCCTGAATTCTGGGGGGCATTTGGTCATTATGCATTACCTGATCACCACCTATTTTAGACCTCGGCCAAGGAACATCGAAGAGTGCCTGTAGAGCATGTAAGCAGGCAATAATGTTCTCCATTGCTGCATCTGATCGAGGAGAGCACAGGAACTCCACACTAATTCCTGTAAGCATCAGAAAAAAACCCCATGTGTACTTGAAATTTTAAGAAGTCATTTTTTCCACTACTAAGTAACCTCACAGAAGGTTGAACAACCATAGATATAGCATTTTAAGTGAATTTATCTCCTATTGAGAGTATCTTGGGACAAGATCTCTATTTCCATCTAAACAATGAAAGAAACTTCACCTTCTAGACAGTAAAATGTGAATAATTAAAAATTTATTTGCTAACAGTTTTATCTACATTTTGAGTTACATCATCGAGGCAGACTATGCACTCATTCACTAACCCAATATAAGATGAAATCTGTCAGTATTCACATCCTCAGGAGATTTCACCAAGGGCCTGGTAGAAGAATCTTGACACATGGTAGTTGGGGTAACAGGTCTGGAGAGATTTGTAACTCCTTCATCTGGATCAACAACAATGAAACCTGTGCTAGTGAGCCATAAAGCTGTAGCATAAAGTATCAGTGCCCAAGAGTTGTAGTAATGAGGTCTGGCATTTTCAATTGTCTCTGCTGTATAAAATGTACCACCTACAACAAAAGAAATTAGTTTTAAGGGTGTAATTTATTTTCAACTACTGTATTTTCTCATTCTTAAAACGGGATTATGTTCTATGTATGACTTTTTTTTTTTTTTTAATGTTCAGTGTTAAAATTCAGGCCAATGAGGGCACTTCATTTAGATTTATTTGGACAGAATGCAATAGATTACCTATTTCTTCTTTCGACCATAAAAATAGCCAACAAATAAGAATATCAAACTACTCTTCACATCCATGAAACCTCTGTTCTCAAAAGCAGTCCTGATCTTCAAATAGGTCCATAAGTAGGCTTATTCTCTATACAATTTAATCTTACTATGATCTTAACATAAGTCAGTTTGCTTACAAGTGACTTAGGAAAATACAACTCATTTGCCTTTTTACCTTCAGCAGGTAGTTGTGATGCATACTCTGCAGGCAAAGTTAAGAGAGCAAAATCCTGAAGTGCAGCAAGCCAAAGCTTGCTTAGTGTTCCAAGATCTGCCTGTACCAAGTCCAGAAGACCACTAGCCGAAGATGTTACATCTCTGTAGCTTTCTTCAGAGGAGTTTGCAATTTTTAAACAGTGCTTATGTGTATCACTTTGATTTTTCTGCTTTTCAACTGCAACTATGTAAACCTGTTGATATAGTTGGATAGAGAGTTACAAATATTAACACTTGGAAAACTACTCTCATCACCAGCATGACTGCCTGTTGAATTGGCACAAGATTTCCTACAATCTATTTCTGCTTCAAGTCCAGTAAGCATGGGTGAACAAGTACTTATTATCTAAATGTTCTTAATCATCTCCCCAGCTAACCATGATGCAAGAATCCCCAAAAAGTACCCTGCTCTTAAAAATTAATATATTATTTGTCCAGTTTCTGCTTCCAAATATCAAACCCTGTTAGGTTTGAAGACTGAAGAACTATCAAATAATATACCTATAATAATGATTTGGAAACAACACTTAACCCATTCCTAAATATTTTTTTAACTGAAATGCTATATGGCATGTGAAACTGACTTCTAAAAATTATGTGTTATTTCATATTGGCAGTAAAGAATGAAAAGTACAATCTTGCATACTTTGCAAATGGGTGTTACCATCTACAGGTTAATTTCAGTGTTAATTTCCCTAGATACCTCTCTGGTTATCAAAAGGAAAGAATTGAGAATGTTTCAGACAAACAGCTTTCTGTAGTCTCTCCAAAATGCCCCTGGAGGAAAACTCTTCTTGACTATGAAGGACACATTTAGATTCAATGAATCTCAAGTCAGCTTTGTTGAATACTAGTCTCCTGCAATTATAATTTCTGCATCTTCTTCATGTTTGCTAGTTGTAGTGGGTTGTCCCAGACCAGCAACTAAACACACATCAAAAGCCCTTGTCTCATGCCTCCCTGCAGCAACAGGAGGGGGGATATTCCTTCAGTTTCTGTAAACAAGAAATGGGTAAGATTCTAACAGAGAAGGAACTGCCTAAGGCTTAAGTGAAATATTTGTAAATTACATGTCACAAAAGCTTATAGGAAGCTCTACAGAGTTTCCTCTGAAGAATTCTAGTGATCTTAGTTATAGGCTGGAACAATCTACAGATCTTCACTTCTGACAGCTGAGCCTCACGTCTAGTCTGAATTTTGTCCTGGCTTCTGACCAGTGAAAGGTTGTTATATGCTATTAAAAACCTTTTCTTTGTGTAATGATTTTAAATTGATCACAGTACTTTATCTTTTCCTGAATAGATTAAATAGACCAATCCAATTAAATCTTTCAACGTAAGCATGTTTTCAAGATTTTTATTCTTACCTGCTAGCTTATCTCCAAGAGCTTTGCTATTTTGTCAATATCTGTTCTCAAATATGCACATGAAACATTGGTACATTTTTCTACAAATGTTTACATTAAAACTATCTATTGCCTACTTTGTCCTCCAAAGTACCTTCCTGGTTATACACTGAAATATCATCCACCTTCACAGCATGTTTATCTTTAGCTGGTTATCAACCATCAGCAACCAAGGCCATTATCACTACATTCTAATACACATCATTTGGAGGTGGTGTACATGGTTCACATTTTTGACTTTTAAATATCTAACCTTGCATTTACACATATTAAAACATGAGCTGACTTTAATTTAACTAAAGCAGTACTGAACTGACAGTATTCATTTAAAAAATCTAGTTCCAAGATATTAAATGCCAATAGACAATGAGAAAAATTTAAAATAGTACATTGAGTGAACCATCACCATAATCACTTATAATATACAATCATTCAAATATATTAAGGAATTAATATTTTTAAGTATGACACATTATTCTTAATGTCTAGCATAATAAAACCAGTTTAATTAGCAGTGCTTTTGTCAAGTTTACAAAGTTCATGTACTTTTAGAGGTAGTAAGGCAAAGCAGAGTCAGCACCTTTTATTTAAAGAAGCATGTTAGAAAGTCCTGAAAATTCTCTCTGAAAGGTTCTAACTCACCTACCTGATATCAAGACTAACATTGCAGAGATGTTATACTAACCTCTGCCCAAGCCTTAAGGACAGCTAGTACTTCCATAGTTGAGGTGCTTTCATTATATTGCTGATTTTGTGCTTCTTTTCCAGCCTGCACTTTGAGCAAAGAGGACACAAGCAACTGATGAACTCTTCGAAGGTCATTAAGGTCACTTACTACACCACTTGATATCCAGGCACTGCATACCTAGTGTTGTGAAACAGAAACAATGAGGAGCAAGAAAAAAAAACACTGGACACTCTTTTTTCTATCTGTAAAATTATGAAAGCCAGATTTAATTTCTACCAAGGTACAGTTACAGTTACTCTCAGACAATACCAGACTTACAGTTAATATACTTAAGTAGTGAAAACCAAAACATTAGTGGGGCGTCACAAATAATGGCCAAAATATCAATCTTAACAAAGTTTGTCAAATGACTTGTAAGTGACAAAAATCTTTGAGCTGTCACAATATAAAGGTAACATAGGTGACATTATTTTTTGTGAATGGAGGATTTAAAGTTAGAGGATTTATTTCCTTTTTCTTGTGTTGCACATCAAGCAAAAAAAAAAGTTTCAGAGGGTCTATTACCTAAGAGACTTCTGACTTTCAACACTTGCCTGACATGCTTTTGCTGTGACATCAGGAGGAGTTTCAGGAGCAAAGGCAGGCCTAAGTGCTGCTCCAACCTAAGGAGAAGTTATACAACATTTAATACAAAGCGAACAATTGACTAAAGACTTAAAGACTTAATAATCAGACTTTGTTACAGTATTCCTTTATAAAGCATAGTTCCTTTGTCATCTTTTCACAGACTGATTCAGTAGGATTAAAGAGTAGAGAAAGAGTTTCAGTCACACTTTTACTGTTTTGCTTACACTGAAGATATCGCTCTCTTTGAAAGGGGTCTTCAGGCTTGACTATTTTTCACATAGTCTAAAACAGAAATAGTAATATCTTCCTTCCTGAATGCTTGACTTGATGAAGAGCCCACAAAAGAAAAAGCAATGTTCTGAACCATGAAAGACTTGCAAGACACCTAGTGAGTGACACTTCCTTACTTAGAAAGAATACAGATTTAAGAAAACAACCAACTGAAGCTGGTCAACTTTGGAACGTGAGAAAAGGGGACAGCACAAACCCCATTTACCTAATAACGAATACACAAACACAAAGTTACTGGGCTGCAGAGGTTTCACCTACTCTCACAGTTGAAAACTATTTCACTAAAGGCTAATAAAATATTCCCTAGCTGCTTTAGCATGTATTTGAAAACTCATATTTATAAGCTTGATGTATTATACTTTCATCCCAAAGAGCAAGTGCTACAATAAATGTTTGTGAAATAAGTGAAAAGGATTTGTTTTTAATGACAATAAATGACAATTTCTTAAGACCCTCTAAAGCTGAGACTTAGTTTATGGAACTTCTGAAGAAGATTTTAGGAAGTCATTACCTAAGTTCAGAAAATGTATATCCATCTTTTTCTGAATTATTATGGTATTTTTAAGAAAAAAACATCAGATAATGTAGACTTGATTTTAACAGCTTCACATCTCTTAAACTTATATGAAACAGCTGATGCTGTGCACAGTATTAACAGAAACACTTTAAAGGTACTGAAGAGTAAAAGAAAAATTATTAGCTTTGCTTGATGGTTTTGGACAGCAAGGACAGATGGTTTAGTTTTTTCCCTTGACAGCTTCATACTAGATCAAGGCACTTCCTCCCTACAAAGGTGTGCCAAAAATATAGAATTATAATGGCAAAAGCAAGATCAAAGTAGGTCAGGATGTCTTCAGTGTGTCTCCAATTCTATGACAGAAAGTGATCTGACCTATTCAGTGCCTGCTAGAAATTTAAGCTATATGAGGCTTAACACAGCTGTCTGTCATATTTAACACAAGTGTGGTCTGGAATGCTAAATGACTGTGGTCTGGAATGCTAAATGTTAAATGACATCTTTTCTCTAAATCTAAACCAAGACTTAACTGAAATGGACCTTATGGGAACAGTCCACACTCCTCTCGCTTGTTTATTGGCCAAGATCTCAAAATGTGATGTTTGCTGTGCAAAAGCTATTTATTTCTAAGCAGAGTTTAAAATTATAGTTATTCCTGATACTTTTTGCAGTACTTTCACACTCTGAAACCAATGCATTCCAAAAAAACCCCACCAATGATCTATTTTGGTTTTGTTGTATTCAAGAGGGAAAAATGCTGAAACTTGAAAAACTTTGGAGCTAAAATATTATATGCCAACTGAAAAGATGATTTCTAAGGCAGTTAAGTCTGAATAAATTAACAATACTTCAGTAACAAAGTAACTGAAACCCAGCTCTGTATCTACACACTGCAAATGCACATTTCTTTTAGTAATTGTCTGTAACCGTATATTTTTCTAAGTTATTATCAATGGTGCTTACATTGGCTTGATATTGCTCCAGGATTACATGACCTGGAAATTCTGGTTCTGGAACAGCTGCAAACTTCCGAACAATAATTTGCAACATTTGAAGCCCAGAAAGACGAAGTTGATCACTATGATCTGTGGCAGCCATGAAAGCCATACGGACCAAGTCAGCTAAATGCAATACCAAAAAGTCATCTGAAAACAGAAATTTAAAAAATAAAATAGTTCTAATAAGTTTAAGTTCAGACATCATGTTTTTTATTACACTTTTCAAAAAAAAAACATTTTCAAAATGCTTATTTTACATTTTACTATAATACGTATCAGGGATTCACTTCGGGCAGCTCACCCATAAATCAATTTTACTTGGCTACCTTATGTTAGTTGATCTAGTCTGCTTTCCATTTAAATGTAGAAAAGAAGTACTTAAAAGAAAGTATAAATATCTTCATGTATGAAACAGATTTTCTAAAAAAGAGTGTTGAGGAAAACACCTCCAGATAAACACAGAGAGGTACTGAAAAATGGCACTGTACTGGTGATTATGCAAGTTATGGAAAGAAAAGAAGTGGCATTTTTTAAAGTCATACTCCCAGACACCAAACTGTGATATTGTAGGCTGTGGCAGCTATCACTTGTGACTGCCAGTGCTTATACAGAAACAACGCCTTCCTACGCATACGCCATGGTACTATAACCAGGAAACTGAGTGTAAATGCTGCAGTTAGACAGCAGCAAATTTCTTTCAGCAAATAAAAGTTTCTCTACACTGTAAATAATATAGGCTTCCAATAAAAGTAATTAAAGGCTTCACTGATTACAAACAACAAATTTATGATTAATTTCATTAAGATACAAAGAGCTTATACTTATTTTTAAATACTTACACTTAAAAAAATCCCTTATTTTAAGCATACTTTGCATTCTATGAAATTCTTATAGTGCTTAACATGTACCTCTTGAATCACGTTGTTTTTTTTCCTGAGCCAAAGTTATGTCAAAATGTGCACTGCCTGCATTTTCACACTGGCTTATAATTTTACAAACACACTCTGCGGCAAAAACTCTGGTGGACCATCGTGGATTTCGGAAAGGATGGAACCCGTCATCACTGTCAGACGTTAATACAGACACATCATCCCCTTTGGCAGTTTCCTCTTCTTGAGTGGTATCTATTGGTGCCACTGTATTGAAATCTATGTTTAGGGGACAGCGGGGAAAAAAACAAACAACATTATTTCTTACCATAACTGAAACCTATGGAAAGAAATCTCTTCGAAGTCTATCTCTAGCCTCATTCATGGTGACTCCTTTAAATCTTGGTATCTTACAGTAAATGCTACAATTCAAATATAATTGAATTAAAATAAAAAATCAATATTTGGTTGATATTACTTGCTGGTAGACAAGATCAATACCATGAAAGTAAATTAAGAACTGCAGTGAAAGAAGCAAAAGAAAAATACCTTTTAAAAATAAGGGTGACTCTATAGAAGCTAGTACTGTTCCAAATCAAAAAATCTAAATGCAAGAAGTTTTCCTCCTGCCCTGCAGGCAAAAGAATTTCCTTCACCCCTGCCAATATTCAGCACAGTAATTGATATTGTGTGCTCAAGAGTTCCATTATGATACAATAAGCCTGCATCAGTTCTATTACTGATAGAAGAGCTGGTCAGAATACTTATCTTGCAGGCAATTGCACAGGACTCACAAGCTCAAACCTATTCTGTATTCCATTTCTGATATAGAAATGAATTAACATTAGGAGTATAAACCAACAAGAATATAAACAGGCAACAAATCCTAAGATGTTTACTAGAACTTGTTCAGTGGGGAAAGGGCAGTCAGAAGAGAGAAAGGCATATTCCTCTGAAGGAACTAAGTTAAAGGATCCTATCTTTCAATATGAATGACGATAATACACTCCATAAATGGCAAACATTCATTGAACACTTTCCCTCAGTGACAGAGTGCACTCCTGCAGGCCTGATTTTGATTGTGCTCTCAACTACAGTGTATTAAGACTCACCAGCAGAGGCAGCAAGTACATCTTTACAAAGCTTCAGCCAAAAGGAGAGCTTCTCAACTGCCATTGAAGTAAGCATGTGAGTCAGAGTCTCTTTGATATCTTGGCACAATCTTGGATCCAATTCTTTGTCCAGCAAGCCCAGCAATGCCCCCTCCAGGCCTATTTCTCTGATGTTCACATCTGCTAAAAACAAAGTCTGTGAACTGAGTATTGTACATCACAAAACTACATTAATGACAACAGAAACCCCACTGAAGGTTACACACAGGGTATCTTGTGGAAAAGTACTTACTAGCCCTGAAATATTTTTGAAACAATTATATTTTTCACTTCAACACTACAGCTAACTTATGAATACAAAACAAATGCTGAGCTTTTACAGAAACATAGTAACAACAGGAAGAAAGTTACTCCAGTAAAAAATCCTACTCTGGATTTCACAGCATTACTATCACCACAGCATCTAGCTCCTGAAAAAAATTATTTCACTTTACTTAAGGTAATTCTAAAACAATGTTTTAACTTGAAATGGAAGTTAAAACTATTCTCCAAAAAAGCATAAAACCAAACAGATGCAAATAATTTGTTAAATTAATAAGATCAATTTTTTATTTGATCAATATTACAAATTTTAATATCAGCAGTTTTTAAAAATGGCTATAGTTATCTTTTCTGAAAATTTCCATATGAGCTTGAATGAAAGCTCAAGTTAAATAAATTTTTAACACAGGTACATGAGGATGAACTAGTGATCACCCTCAGGCCTTTTAGCAAAAAGTTAATACAACAGCTACTGGCTGGTAGGCTTAGATTTCCTTGGAACTCCCTTTGTATTTCCTCATTTTATCATAATTTGGAATTATAAAGACAATCGAGGTAGAAAATGTTTTGAGTTGAAGATTTCAAGAGTGTAGCAAAGTTTTCACACTCATAGCAATGTGTGTTTAAAATTCACTGTCAATATGTCAAGCTCTCTGGAACCAAAATTCCAATACATTACCTGGAGTAAAATCTTCTTTGCTCTCTTTCACTAGTGCAACAGCATATTCTGATACTTCAGCAGCTTCTCTTTGCACAAGCTGACGTAAGCAAGCTACCACTGCACGTCTCAGTAACAAGTATGAGCTACAGAGATTCATCTGAAACATGCAAGAAGACACTGTAAGATGGCTAACAAACCTCAGTGGCAATACCTCAGTAAGACTGGTCTTTTCTGAACACTTGCAGCTATGGCAAATCTGTTAAGTCAGTAAACACACAATTGATGCTCTTTTTGCTCAGCTTTTGGGTTTTTTTAACCCTCAAATGAAATGTTTTCCAAGTCCTGTAATCAATTTTACAAAACATATCAGTACTTTTAGCATTTTCTCTCCAAAGGCAACTTACAATATTGGTCTGGGGCTGAATCTGCCTCTCAACCAATATTGTACAAAAAACACCATTAACTTCAATGCCAGGTGAATCGTGGTCTCAATGAACAACTAACTCTTTGATTACTAGGTATATGCATACAATGGGCTTGAAAACTCAGTACGTCAGATGTAACCAGAGTAATGTCAGTGAAAACAAGGGTGAGGGAATCAATCAGGATTTAGTAAAACAGAATTCCATGTATGAAAGGAAGTTTATAAGAATAGGTAAAGAGAACACTGCTGCAGTTTCATCAGAAAAAAAAATATACTCAGTTTACATTAGATTATGTTTCAGAGAAGATAAGAGAAAGGGTGAGAGTTATTGGTGAATGTATAGCACTGAGACAGGTCAGCTCTCCTGAGCAGTCTCCAGCAAGAAAGTTCATAGCACCATCATATTTTAACACCAACAGGCCAGTGTGTGGGTTATTTTACCGGAAAATACATGATCATAGATTCACTATTACTGGAACAAGGAAAAACACTTAAAAAAACCCCAAGACATAGCCTCAAGGGTTTTTTGTTAGAGTAGAGCTTTCTGATTTTTATTTGCTTCTTTCGATTTTAAGATAATCCTGAAGGGAATCCTAAAGATGTGATAAACTAGTTGTGTGGTCAGGCAAGACGGCTTCAACAATATTTATGCATCTTCTTCTAAATTTGACTTAGGTTATAACAAAAAAATTGTTCTCTACAGCTAAGCAGCTGTGTACCCTTAGCTGTTACCATCTTTAAAATAGATAGAGCTGTGTGTCTGCTGCAGGAAAACCTTGTGTTAGGCTGTGCTCCTCATTTGTCAGCAACAGGTCAATATACGTTAGTCAAAATGACTAATATACATTAGTTAATATATGCTTAAAGAAAGAAACTTAAGGACAAAAGGAATAAGCAATACAGAATTTTAGCTTTGTTAGATTAACAAAACTAAGCTTCATCTTCAGAATTTCTATGCATGTACATGAATCTACAATATTCAGAATTACATAATTATACACGAAGATACACTCTCTGCAGAATTCTTCTAGAAGGAAAGGAACCTGAATCAATAGGTATGCCTGCAAGGTACTTTAATTGCAACTTCAGAAACATGTGAGACTTAATGCAACACTTATGCAAGCAGGCTACACATTCTACTTCAAGCTGGACATGCATAAATTCCGTGCTCATTTTTAATAGGGAAAAAACAGAGGGCCCAATTGAGGCTACCAAAATAATGCAAGATGCACATTTGTCATCTCTCTCATTCTCTCACATTCTAAGCAGTGGACAGGACTAAATGACAGACACAAAAGGCAAGCACCACATTAAAACTTAAATGTACAAACAGTTCCCTTTCTGTACTTAACACATTAAAAACAAAATCATCCCTCACTAAGCACATAAATTAAATGTATTCCTGCCATTTGCAGAAAGTTAGGAAGGCTCTGGTTAGGATGACAATAAAATATCACTTGACATGCTAAAAGAAATTACATTAAAATGGTTAAAAAGAAAGATAAAAGATGAAATAAAAACACCACTGCAAACTGCAAAAGTTTAGGATTAACAAGGCACAGGGACCTACCAACACAGAATTATCCAACAAGATTTCCTGCACAAAAACAAATGACAACCAGTCATGACAAAATCAAAATAGATATCACAGTGATATCAACCACACATGGAGACTGTAACATGTATGTTCAGCATATAATAAAATTCAGAATCTTATCTCAAACAAAAAGCCTAATTTGCTTAGTTAGTTTCTCTTATTTTTCATGTTGAACACACTTAAATTCTAATCCAACTGCCCCTAAAATTAATACACAAACAGTACCAACACAACAGCGCAGCATAGTTATTAACATTGTATACTTATTGTGTTTCAGTATTTATCTTATTGTTAGTATCTTGGAGCTGAAAACTAGCATTCATTGTGTTCACAAATCCTACACCATAAGCTTACACAGATAAGCTCTTTAGGAGTCTATGCTCACCTAGGTTAGTTTTAGAGCTAATTTTAGACATGATTAAAAGCATACAATTTGTATTCTGCTGGAGCCAAGAATTCAAATAGCAGGAGAAGTACGCTTTATTGTTAGAAGCCCTGTGAAAGATCCCTCCAACAAACAGGAACACTCTCAGAAGCTGAAGAAGGGAAGTTAGATAATGACAAGTATATGTACACAATATAAACAAACAAACCATGAGCCAGTGAAGCAGTGTGTCCATTGCCTAAGTAATGTTTTACTAGTGCTATCACAGTTACAACCTGAACTGTTAAATACACTGGAGACCTGAACCATCTCACGCTCTAGGGGCTGGGAAGACGGATGGAGGAGGTAGCTTGCAGCTGCCTGCACAAGAAATTGTGCTAGCATGCCTAATGATGGAAAAAAGAAATTAAGAGGGAGGAGAGGGAGGAGAGGGAGGGTCATGAGTGAGTGGAGGGAGGTAAAAGAGAAGGTGAAGAGGAAGTGAGGCAGAATGGCAGGAGAATGGGAATTTTAAAAAGGCAAGTTTAAAGGCACAGAGATTTAAAAGAATCCTTGGGCAAAGAGGGTGGAGAGGGTTGTTGGCTCAAATGCTACTAAAAAAGTAAAAAAAAAATTGTTTTCACATTTGTTTTCAAGATTTTATGAGTGAAAATTCATGTTTCTATGGATCAAGGGGGAAAAAAAATCACTAATCTGAACGTAGATTCTTTGCCTCTCCTGTTTTTCTTCCCTAAATGAAGAATGCGAGGTGAATATCCACGTCATCTAGGGCCTAACTTTTGCATGCTACTTCCCTTTAAGACTTCAAAATGCAAAGGACTGACACACCTTGTTCTCCAAATTGCAGACGTTTAAACTGAAGAAGGGTAATTAGATGAGGGTCACCTTGCAAGTAAACAGCACAGTGAAGAGCAGATTTCAGATCCAATAACTTATTCTGCTTATCTAATGAGATGGTGATCTAGTGGGTGGAAACTACAGGGATGGATGGTTTTACAAATACAGAATTCTGCTTGTGCAATTATCTTCTCACAGATCTGCAAAGCACACACTCGAAAACCCTTGTTTATGACACTCTTCAGAGACATACTGACATTACTGAATTGTCAGTGCCAGCAACACTGGCCTTAGTTGTACAAGTTAATGAGAATGAGAAAAGGTCACCCTTGTGAGGCCACTGACGCCGGTGGACTCCGCTCTCAGGAAGCCTAGAGCCATTTCTGGGATAGAGGGGAACACACACACTCAAGCCATGACCCCTGCTTCTTAATTGACTAATTTAGTATTGTGAAGTTCAGAAACTGCTGTATGAAGTACTTTGAGACAACTTGTAAAAACAAAACATCAGTAATATTATATAGACAAGACAACCTTGTCGTGACAGCCTCTTTATTGATATTAGTAGTGAGATAGAAGCAGACTGCATACATGAAATTACAAATGCTCCCAAATGCTGCCACACTCTCCAAGCAGGAGACTGACTGACATGGTTTGTTGTGGTTTTATCAATATAAGAAAAACTATGCTTTACGCAACAAACAGAAAATAATTGTTATTGTATGTTAGAGCAAACAACACTTCAGATTAGTTCCAGCTCTTCTGCAACTAGCATATCCATGTGTGGGGCAGAAATACCTTCTTCAGTTTTTCCTAGCTCCCATAATCATGTTTCTAGTCAAACTAAATAAAGAAAATGTAAGGAATCTAAACCTTAAACAAAATTAATATATGTTTAGTATTGATACACAAGTGCTACCCAAAGGAAGATGTGAATATGAACTGTGTTGAAATAGATGAGATTAAAACAAAATCCAGCCACACTTTACTGTCTGTGTATTTTTATTTCTCCCTGATTGACAGCAAGACAAAGACAGAATTAAAAAAAAACCAACAAAACAAACCCCTCAAATACCTCCAACCAACTGCTCCCCCCAGCTAGCCCCCCAAATCCACCAAGGCTAAAAGCTACCAGAAAATTATTTTGGGTTTTTTTTTAAATAGAAGTAAGTACTTCAGAACAGCAGCTATTCAAAGACAGAGAGATACTGGGTGAAAACAAAACAAAACAAAACAAAACAAAACAAAACAAAACAAAACAAACCCCACCCAACAAATAAACTCCCCCACCTCTTGTCAAATAGGGCTGAAATAGTTGTTTATTTCTTCCAAAGACCCGATTTGACTATAACTTATGTGTAAGAAATTTTTACAGTGACTACCAAGATGTCAGTACATTGAACTATTAGTGCTACAGAAATTACAAAACAGAGAAATCTATGGTTTTTCAGCTTAATGAAAAAACAAAATGAAACAAAACATTTCCCAGTAACTGGTACACACAATTTTTAAAAATCAGTCTTTCAATCAAGGAATAAAAAGTAGCAGAGGGGAAAAAAACTGGCCAGCATAAACCAGCTGATAAAAATTCAGCAAAACAAAAAATGTATGGTATATCTTGCCAGACAACTGGCCTTAATAAGAACAGCAGAATGCATTTGTAAGCAGTTCAGAAGGCCAAGATTTCTACAGAATGTGCTCATCTTGTAAAGGAGAAGCAGAAACTGAGGGAAAAAAAAGAAGATATATAGAATACTTGCCTGTAGAAGAACATGAAACACCTCATGCCTACAAAATGATCAGTTTCTCTGCTTAAAGAAATATCTGCATTTTTAAGTGCTTATGAAAAATATGAACAGATTTTAAAATAATACGGTATCAACTAGTAAATATATACTCACACAGAGGCAGCTTACAAGGTTAGACAAGTTGACATGTCGAGGAGCAAACATGTGAAGCTGCTGAAGGCAAGAGATGGCCTGAGCTTGAACAAGGCAGTCAGGATTATCCTGCATCACTGCACAGCCCAAAAGGCAGGAAGTTCTTAAGGCTGACACTGCTGTACTGCTGCCTATATTGAGAATAAAGAAGGTGGGTTTTTTGTTGTCTTAAAACATATATTTATTTTTAATAAACATGATAACCTGTCTGTTTCCCAAGCAACCCAGAACATTCATCTGCCTAAAGGCTGATCCTTGTATCTGTGCTATACTTTGATATCAATGACTAGTGATCACATTGCTCTCTGGTGATTTAGATGCAAATTTTAAATGTCTGTATCATAACTAAGACATAGACGGGCTTCTAACTCTTGAAATATGAACACCTTCCATTCTCATGCTGCAATTATAAGATGTAAGACTATAAGAAATGTAAAATGTAAAATTCATGTTAATTTCAGCCCGAGTCAAGGCTCAGAGAACCAGTTCAAACAAAGGAAATGACGTCAAGAGGCGCTATTTCTGGAAAACTAGCAGTCATGTCATCTTGACTGCATAAAGTCATGGCCTATGAAATATTGTCTTACAACTAGGCAAAGAAACTTAGATCTGCTTATTTGTTACAATTCAATCACATACATTCAATGCTTAGCAATTTAGTTGCTAAAGCAAACAAAGCTGTCACATTTCTATGTTCTATACCTTGCAGCTCAGGGCCCAGAGAGGTAATAAGTGTATTTAAACAGCGACCAAGGCTTTGATGAACTTCAGCATAAGCCGGAGGCACACTCAACAACAACATGAGAACAAGAGATAAGGTGGGTTCCACATGCACGTGATACAAGGGCCCAGCCAGATCTACTACTAGTGACAGAGAATGTAGTGCCCATGCCTGTAAAATAAGAGAAGCAGTAATGTAATCTCTATATGATATACATAAGATATTTTAAAAATTTTATAGTTAAAAGTGAAATTCAGTGATGAAGTGTAATAGAAGTTGAACTTTTAGGTTCCAAAGGAACTTAAAGAGGGGTTATATAAAGAAACTTTATGGATCTGATGTTGAGCAAGCCATTTTGAATATTTTACAAGGAACTGTATGTTATGCAATGGAACAACCATTTTAAATTTGTCATTGTTAATAAACAAAAAAGTGAATGCAATAGTAAATTAGTTTAACAGTGATTATTATTCCTTTATTATATTCTATTATTTCAAAAATTTCTTACAGTTCCTTTTGCAAGAACAGAATTGTGAAAAAATACTAGAGTTTCTGAAATAACCTGTTGTTTGTAGTCACAGATCCTTTGCACCAATAGCCACATTTGTTTCATGTCAATAACAGTTCCTTTTTGTGCAAAGATATTGTGGAAAAACCTTTAAAAATTATTTAACTGATATTAAACAAATACACTAAATACACTCAATGTCTCTTAAAGCTATTCTGATAGATAACAGTTTTAGCCACAGAGAAATAACATTAATTATTCTTCAAAATTTCTTGTCTTACTCAAGGATGTATATCCACCAAGTTCTACAGCATTCAGGCCATAAATCCCTTCTATTTACTATATGACCCTTCAACAAAATATGCTGTGAGGTAAACACCATAAAAGAGACAAAAACTGACACAAACAAAAAAAACCCCTCATAAGCAAAAAACCCTAGGTACTATCTAATCAAAGTCAAGATATAGGTGAATATGAAACAAATCAATCCCTAAAACATCAGATACTGTTTTTGAAGTGAGCCTTATCAGTGTTACAGATCACTGAATAAGAACCTCCCACATCTCATTGTAGTTCTTGCTATGGAAGTTGCTGAAGGTGGATTTTGAGCAGCAGTCTTCTACATGGCTGCTACAGCCATTACTGTGAGGTATGCCTATCAGGTTGTGAAGTGCTATTCTTACAAGAAAAAGAACCTTAGACTCCAGAACAGAATTCAGTTAATTTGTAACATAGTATTTTTATATAAGTGACAAGTACCTGTACATCAGGAGAAGTACTGTCCTGAGACAAAGTATAAAGGATTCCAACACATGCATTCAGGTGCTGAGTAGAACCTATTCCTCCTAGGTACCTATACAGACATCCCAGAGCCAAAGAATGACCTGTTCTTGATACCACATCCCTAGCAGATTTTAGCCTATTAATTGAAAGAAAGCTGTTAGTTTAATCACCAAGACTCTCACTATGCAATAAGCACATTTACAAATGAAATTTTTGGTATATAATCAGCAAAAAAAAATATTACACAGTTATATTCCCAAAATTCTAAGTTCATACATTGTCTCTTATCTGAAGAAAGCACCAAAAATATTTTAGATACATTTAAATGATGTTGCTAGAACAGCAGCCAATTTAATTCATTTGAAAGTCTACATGCTTGCTTAATTAGTCTTACACTAAGAAATACATGCAGAACTCAGGCAGTGCTTTTTCCCGTTAATTTCTGAAGTGACATCAAATTCATGAAGGAAGCCAGCTTTTAAAAATTATCATAACAGGTGTCAGGTAAATTTCTCAAACACTTTTACAAACTCAAGCAGTATCTTGTCATGCTTATTGTGAACTTACTTGTCAAAACTGACTTGTGCTAATCCAGCAGTGAAGGCACCATCAGAAACCACCTGGGCCAGCCTGGCCAAACACTCTGCAGCAGCACATCTTAGAAGTGGATTATTGCTTTCCAAGGCACCCATTATCAACATCAGGCCAGATCTTCTAACTTCTTCTGAACCTAAACTTCCCTTGCAGTTAGCCAAGTGCTAAAAATAGACATTAAATATATTAAACAGTTAGTAAGCAGCGTGCTTTTCTGTCAGTCATGCAAAAAATACAACACCTGCAGAAGAATTTTGATTTTATTCCCTTTTGTCAGAGGAATTCTTCTCTTTCCATTTGCTGTTATGAGAGTTAGACGTCTAACGCTATGTAACAAATGAACAATAGCACATAATGATGAAATCACTTAATTTTACCAATTGTTACTTTTTTATTTCTACAGTAAGAAATACAAAAGACAGTGACAAAGACAGAAATGATACTAACAGAATTTTTCCATATCTCTCATATTTGAATGACATTAGTATGGATGCTAGTACACCAGAGTGTACTAGAACAGGTTTCTCTAAAACTAGTATTAGAAAAGAGGAAAAATTAAAGAGCAATTCATTTGCACTCAAGAAAGCTACGACATCACAAAACAATTTACTACCACAGAAAATATGACTGATCACCTTGAATATTAATCAAAACAAAAACTTCTGTGTACTGTGCTGGTTTGGACTGGGTTAGAGTTAATTTTCTTCACATTAGCTAGCATGGTGCCATGTTTTGGGTTTGTGCTGAACATAGGGTTGACAATACTGGGATATTTCGTTATTGCTGAGCAGTGCTTACACAGAGCCAAGGCCTTTTCTGCTTCTTGTGCCACCCCACCAGTGAGCAGAGTGGGGGTGCACAAGGAACTGGGAGGAAACACAGCTGAGACAGCTGACCCCAATGGACCAGAGGGAGATTCCAGACCACATGGCTGTCAAGAGATAGCTGTTTCGCATAAATAAGTTTTAAGTAAAATGAGTTACATAGAGGTAAAATACTCAGTGAGTTGGGATGTTGTTTGCCCAGCTTTACTGGCTCAGCATGAGTAGCTGGTTTAGATAAAGCCTAGGGCCCATAGCTCTGAACTTAGGTCTACAGATGTTTTGATCTGGAATGGAATTAATTTTTTGAGTAATTTTCCTAGTAGCTGGTTCAATGCTTTGTTTTATCTTTAGTACAATAACATTGATAACACACTGATATTTTAATTGTTGCTAGGTAATGGTTATCCAAAGTGTAGGGCTTTTTTAGTTTTCCATGCTCTGCCAGAGAGCAGATGCGTCAGAAATGGAAACCAGAAGATCAGGACAACAGAAGCTGCAATTCCTCAAGAACCACCTACCTGCACAGACAGAGGGAAAGAACTCAGTAACATATTAGAAGACCCCTTACCAAAAATCACCACTGGACCCAGAGACCTGTGCAAGGCATGCAAAGAACATACGAACGGCAGATGCATAAATCATAAGGGTATAATTGCCTAGCGTTTTTTGTTCTGAGTACCCCTCCAGAGGGACCCAGCTTGAGCTGATCTGCTGCTGTATAACTCTATTAAATAACTTAGTTTTATAAATTTTATGCCTGACACTCTGCTACAGGAAATCCAGAGTCCAGCTGTAAGAAGGAGAAAGCACACCAGAGTGAATGTATGTGACAATGAAGAGCCAAAGGGGACACCTGTCTGCTCACTGGGGCTACCAGCTGCAAAGGGTTCCTGCCCCAGCAGTTAAAAGTCTTGGGTGGTCTGTGTGCGACTCCTCAAACAGAGTGAGAATGCTCCAGCAGCAGCTCTTCCTTTAACATGGAATCATGCTCAGCAAGTAAAGCTGGGAGGAGTCAAGGGAATGTTTGGAGTGATAGTTTTCATCTTCCCAAGTGACTGCCAGGCATGACAGAGCCCTGCTTTCCTGGAAACTCCTGACCACCTGCCTGCTGATGGGAAGCAGGAAATTAATTCCTTGTTTAGATTTGCTTGTGTGTGTGGATTTTGCTTTCCTTATTAAACTGTCTTTATCTTAACCCAGGAGTTTTTTCACTTTTACTCTTGCAATTCTTTCCCCCATACCACTGTGGCTGCAATGGGTGGGTTTAAACCACAGCAATTATCTATTTGAACCAAGAGATGCCATGATTTAGTAACAGAGAGAGAAAGAGAAATAAAGGAGAGGAAACAAAGGGGGGAGAGAGAGAGAGAGAGCAGATTTACCTTTAAGGAAGTAGAAAATGCTGACACAACATGTAGTTGCACAATTTGTTGTCGAGATCCTTTTGTTTGCTTTATGGAATTCAACAACTGTTCTAACACCTGGAGCCTTAAACAAAAACAGAAAAGAAACCACATAATTGAAAATTAAGGAAATTAATCAAGCTTTTTTATTTTATTTTAAAATCTGTAACAAAATCTATATATAAAACCAGAAGTTTTATATATATATAT
>VXBI01001820.1:1425528-1460296 GCA_013397375.1 Toxostoma redivivum | reverse complement strand
AAAAAAAAATATTACACAGTTATATTCCCAAAATTCTAAGTTCATACATTGTCTCTTATCTGAAGAAAGCACCAAAAATATTTTAGATACATTTAAATGATGTTGCTAGAACAGCAGCCAATTTAATTCATTTGAAAGTCTACATGCTTGCTTAATTAGTCTTACACTAAGAAATACATGCAGAACTCAGGCAGTGCTTTTTCCCGTTAATTTCTGAAGTGACATCAAATTCATGAAGGAAGCCAGCTTTTAAAAATTATCATAACAGGTGTCAGGTAAATTTCTCAAACACTTTTACAAACTCAAGCAGTATCTTGTCATGCTTATTGTGAACTTACTTGTCAAAACTGACTTGTGCTAATCCAGCAGTGAAGGCACCATCAGAAACCACCTGGGCCAGCCTGGCCAAACACTCTGCAGCAGCACATCTTAGAAGTGGATTATTGCTTTCCAAGGCACCCATTATCAACATCAGGCCAGATCTTCTAACTTCTTCTGAACCTAAACTTCCCTTGCAGTTAGCCAAGTGCTAAAAATAGACATTAAATATATTAAACAGTTAGTAAGCAGCGTGCTTTTCTGTCAGTCATGCAAAAAATACAACACCTGCAGAAGAATTTTGATTTTATTCCCTTTTGTCAGAGGAATTCTTCTCTTTCCATTTGCTGTTATGAGAGTTAGACGTCTAACGCTATGTAACAAATGAACAATAGCACATAATGATGAAATCACTTAATTTTACCAATTGTTACTTTTTTATTTCTACAGTAAGAAATACAAAAGACAGTGACAAAGACAGAAATGATACTAACAGAATTTTTCCATATCTCTCATATTTGAATGACATTAGTATGGATGCTAGTACACCAGAGTGTACTAGAACAGGTTTCTCTAAAACTAGTATTAGAAAAGAGGAAAAATTAAAGAGCAATTCATTTGCACTCAAGAAAGCTACGACATCACAAAACAATTTACTACCACAGAAAATATGACTGATCACCTTGAATATTAATCAAAACAAAAACTTCTGTGTACTGTGCTGGTTTGGACTGGGTTAGAGTTAATTTTCTTCACATTAGCTAGCATGGTGCCATGTTTTGGGTTTGTGCTGAACATAGGGTTGACAATACTGGGATATTTCGTTATTGCTGAGCAGTGCTTACACAGAGCCAAGGCCTTTTCTGCTTCTTGTGCCACCCCACCAGTGAGCAGAGTGGGGGTGCACAAGGAACTGGGAGGAAACACAGCTGAGACAGCTGACCCCAATGGACCAGAGGGAGATTCCAGACCACATGGCTGTCAAGAGATAGCTGTTTCGCATAAATAAGTTTTAAGTAAAATGAGTTACATAGAGGTAAAATACTCAGTGAGTTGGGATGTTGTTTGCCCAGCTGTACTGGCTCAGCATGAGTAGCTGGTTTAGATAAAGCCTAGGGCCCATAGCTCTGAACTTAGGTCTACAGATGTTTTGATCTGGAATGGAATTAATTTTTTGAGTAATTTTCCTAGTAGCTGGTTCAATGCTTTGTTTTATCTTTAGTACAATAACATTGATAACACACTGATATTTTAATTGTTGCTAGGTAATGGTTATCCAAAGTGTAGGGCTTTTTTAGTTTTCCATGCTCTGCCAGAGAGCAGATGCGTCAGAAATGGAAACCAGAAGATCAGGACAACAGAAGCTGCAATTCCTCAAGAACCACCTACCTGCACAGACAGAGGGAAAGAACTCAGTAACATATTAGAAGACCCCTTACCAAAAATCACCACTGGACCCAGAGACCTGTGCAAGGCATGCAAAGAACATACGAACGGCAGATGCATAAATCATAAGGGTATAATTGCCTAGCGTTTTTTGTTCTGAGTACCCCTCCAGAGGGACCCAGCTTGAGCTGATCTGCTGCTGTATAACTCTATTAAATAACTTAGTTTTATAAATTTTATGCCTGACACTCTGCTACAGGAAATCCAGAGTCCAGCTGTAAGAAGGAGAAAGCACACCAGAGTGAATGTATGTGACAATGAAGAGCCAAAGGGGACACCTGTCTGCTCACTGGGGCTACCAGCTGCAAAGGGTTCCTGCCCCAGCAGTTAAAAGTCTTGGGTGGTCTGTGTGCGACTCCTCAAACAGAGTGAGAATGCTCCAGCAGCAGCTCTTCCTTTAACATGGAATCATGCTCAGCAAGTAAAGCTGGGAGGAGTCAAGGGAATGTTTGGAGTGATAGTTTTCATCTTCCCAAGTGACTGCCAGGCATGACAGAGCCCTGCTTTCCTGGAAACTCCTGACCACCTGCCTGCTGATGGGAAGCAGGAAATTAATTCCTTGTTTAGATTTGCTTGTGTGTGTGGATTTTGCTTTCCTTATTAAACTGTCTTTATCTTAACCCAGGAGTTTTTTCACTTTTACTCTTGCAATTCTTTCCCCCATACCACTGTGGCTGCAATGGGTGGGTTTAAACCACAGCAATTATCTATTTGAACCAAGAGATGCCATGATTTAGTAACAGAGAGAGAAAGAGAAATAAAGGAGAGGAAACAAAGGGAGGAGAGAGAGAGAGAGCAGATTTACCTTTAAGGAAGTAGAAAATGCTGACACAACATGTAGTTGCACAATTTGTTGTCGAGATCCTTTTGTTTGCTTTATGGAATTCAACAACTGTTCTAACACCTGGAGCCTTAAACAAAAACAGAAAAGAAACCACATAATTGAAAATTAAGGAAATTAATCAAGCTTTTTTATTTTATTTTAAAATCTGTAACAAAATCTATATATAAAACCAGAAGTTTTATATATATATATATGTATATATAAAACTATTATATATAAAAAAATATTATATATATATATATCATCAACTCTTGAGCATTTTCCTTCAACTGGCATCCCTGTCTACTACTAAAAAAAAAGTGTATTCCATATTAGAATATGAACTTCCATATATGAACATGAACTTTTTAACATTTGTTTCCTTATATGTATTCACAGATAATCACTTATAGCCAAGTAACATTGAACAGACATTATTATTAAAAGGAACTATGTATGGGAATAATGGACTTGGACTTCCAATTGAGAAAGGGGGAGGCAAAGGAAAAAGAAATGAAAATGCACTTGTCTGCAGCAAGTAATTCAAGTCTTGAGAAACAAGTGAAGAAAACCAACTAGCAAGCTGGTGACAGATGGGGTAAAAAAAACATAGACAAAAAAATCCACAATAAAAGCAGTCAATAAAGACAGAATAAAGAAGTATAGACAGGTCAGAAGAACAAATAAATCATGTGGCAGTTTTATTGGCAGGTATTCTCATATACAAACACCTGCCTGGAACTTAGACTAAACCCCAAGCATTCAACATTGTGAATACATCAAGACTCAGGACTCATCAAGACTAAACATTCATCCCACACAGGAAGCTATAAAACCATCACCAGCTACACTGATCATGATCTAATGATCGACAACTAACTACAGCAGGCTTTGAAAATATAAAGCTATTTAATTTTAAAATAATTAATGTGCTCTAAAGCTTCATTTAAAAATATTACAACCACATGCAAAAATCTTCAGAAATTTTATTCCTTAGCAATCAGCGTGCTTACAAATGTGAAACAAACCAAAATGCCAGGTATGCAGTGAGAAAATACATAGAAAAAAAAAACCCAAGAGAAGTGCTTGATCTCTTTCAAGCATTCTTGTACTTTGACAGAACTGTGTTGAGACACACACTCCTGCTTCTCCTCATCCACTTTTTATAAAGAATGTATTATGTATTAAGCACCACAAAAATTATGTAATATCTCTCAAAATAGCTTCCATTTTCATCTGGCTATCAAAACATAACATTATTTTTCTGGGTCCACAGATTTGATATGATAGTAACCTCTTGCTGAATGTGCCTTGTTGCTGTCAGAAACTTTAAAGAGAAAAGTCCAATAATTTGGTGGTCTGAACTATGCTATTCAGATAGTTTAAAGACTCCACTTACACAATTCATTAGTTTTTCAGTACTGTTTTCTTCTGCATTCAATTCAAATTCACTGTCACCATCTTAAAAGATCTCCTAAATTCCCCAGCAGTTACAGTTACTACATTACCTGTGAGTTTCTGTTATGTGGGAAAACATAACTCCAAAAAGTCGAGTTGCTGCATTGATAACAGACAATGCAGGAGGTAGTGGTTTAGGTAATGAATCCCCTTTTGCAAATTTCTCATAAATCGAGTAAGGGTCATACTCCAGGCTGCCACCAGCTATGCTGTTACCTAAAAGGAGCTGTAAGAAGGAAAAGAGTGATATGCATATTTTTACCAAATAACCTAAATAACTACAACATATGAGAATACAGTAATACCTTTATAATAGAACAAAAAGTACCTGCTCTTCAATAAATCGGTGGTCAGTCTCTTGCAGTAAGGGACCGAGTAAAAGGAGATCATTCTCATGACAGAGGGATGGAAGCAAGAATGCAGAGGCATCAATCTGGCTATCTGTGACAGTCAAGTCAGTCACTAACTCTTTTAGAACAGCACTGATGTTTCCTTTAAATTAAAGAAAAAAATATTCAAACTTATTGTTAGTTACTTGGCACAAGCAACTTTGGGAGCAGTTTATTTATACTGAAAAAGTAACATCCATGTAACATTTCTCTTTAGTCTTCAAATAGTTAATTGGAGAAGACTCTCTGTTAGAGGGGCACAGAGCAGTACCTGACATAAGCAAGCTAAGCACCCACAGCAATCTAGAAGCTGAAAAACAGAGACTTTTTTCTTTACAGAAGGCAGAATGCCATATAAATACAAATAAAGTAGAGGGGAAATGGCACTTATGAACATAGCCATATTTTCTTCTATTTCCTGAAAATTAATGCTGTGGAATGTATTATGTAATCACAAAGGAATACTTGAACTTGGCAAGCAGAAGTAATTGAAAACATCCATAGGTTTGATAAACAAGCAAAAGCTGATGAATGCAGTCCCCATTTTATGAGTTTGCATGCAAAAACCAAAGCAGGAGGAGTTTATTGTAGGCTACATTATGATAAATTTCACTGGTAGTTGAAACTTCCTCATAGTTTTCACATAAGATTTCTGTCAAGGTTGTACATAATATAAAAAAACAACACTGGGCATTTTGAGTCATATTTTTGAGTTCATTAAAATAGTCTTTGTAGTGAGAGAACATTTCCAGTATGTAATGAGAAAGGACTGGTTTGTAATTGTGTTGAAAAACACTGCAGAACTGATCTTAAGGAAGTACTCAGTCTTTATACAAATGTTATGTAAGCATTTACCTCCAGAGCATTAAGATTGAAAAGTCAAGTCCTCATGAATTGGGAATTATCAGCACTAAGAAGTGGAGAGGGGGGAGAGATGGGTGCTTAACACCACATAGCCAGTTCCTTGCATTCGGTTTTGTTGTTGGCTGATGACACAATTACATGTTTGCACCTGAAGTTGCCTATAATTTTTCAACACATGGAAGTTTCAAAAAGTGGGACAACACAGTTTTCAGCACCTCATGAGCACAAGCAGAGTTATTAGCATAGTTAGAGCTGGTAGCTGCAACCAGCTACTTAACCCTTCCTGGAAACAGAATCTACTCTGAGAAGCTGACTTTCTCTCCCCTACCCATCAAACTCCTGGCCCTACTAGCCTGTCTCCCCTGCAAGCATCTTTTGCTTTGCCTGCCTCCCTGATTAATTAAGCAAGTATGTAATTTTTCCAAAATTCTTTACTCAAAACTAATTACAAAATGTTTGCACTATCAAATATATTGCAAGGTGCACAGATAATGTGTGAAAGGAATTAGAAATTGAGCCTTAAAAAAAACCCTTTCTATGAAAAATACCAGTTTCTGAAATAAAATTTCATGGAGATACCCAGCATTTTTTAACCAAGTAAAGGTTCATTTTAGTCCCAGATAGCTGGCAATCCTCAACAGTTGAAACAATATTACCTCAATGTAAAGCAGTTCAAAATTTTAAGCCAGAATGCTGTTTCAGCATTCTAGCTATTCATCTCATCCTATTAAGAAAGAGGAGTGAATGCCTGTATGCAATTTTATGGTTTAAACAGTAGAACATAACAAGCACAAAAAGCTGAGGAATGAAAAGAATCCTAATGAGTTGTCTGACAAAACATATTAATTTCAGACAACAGAAAACATCAAGATATCTAATAGAATTCAAGCTACTGAAATTATTTCTGTGAAATTTTCAATTTGGACAATAAAAAACTTTTTATATTAACTAACAAGAAATAAATGTTTAGCCTTGAAAACATGAGCACATTATAATCCAAAACTAATGACACATAAATATGATCACAAATATGATTTTTCATCTTACAACCAGCTTTCCTCAGCTTAAAAAGTTCATACTTTGGATTAGATGAATTACAAGTCTTATCCATTCATACCCAATGGAAGACAGCAACTAAAACATGTTAAATGTATTTCACCGATGTTCAAGTTTACCTAATATGTTCTTCTCATATCTGTCACTGCTGAAATAATGAAAAAAATCAATTATGATTCATGCACACTCATGGTAAAACTGCAAAATTTTGCTGTTTGAGTAGATATGGTTTTAATGATGACAGAAAGCAGCAAAAGAAACATCAAAGAGGCAGAAGGTGAGCAGTAAAGGACCAAGCAGAACCTAAACAAATCATAGTATCCCAGGCCTCAGAAATGAAAAGGCATGCATTAACAAAGAAGCTCGGGTATATGAATAGTCTGTTTTCAACTGTTTATTTTCCTGGATATTTTCTTTTGTTCCTCTTGTACTAAAGAAAGCAAGTTTTGCACATTATTTACAAATACTAAAAGCTTGAGTTACAACTCCTGGTAAATGTTTCCATCATCCATTTTCTCAAAAAGAAACAACTTACTTGACTTCTATCATCAGGCTAACTACCTGGACTGAAGAAAACAAATACAAAAGAAATAAAACCATGAACTGGTGAAAGCTTCTCCATCAGCGTGTCACTTTGAGCCATGTAAAATGAGCCCTGATGTGCAACACAAGAGCACTCCTAATATTGTTCCTATTTGTCATGACTAACTTTAGACATTGAAAAAACCATCCTGAGTTCCACAGTGATATTGTTTCCCCAAACAATTTATTTTTAAAATTCCCAGTATCTGGAAAGACATACAGTTTCTGCATGAAGCTATCATACTGGAAATAATAGAGAAAAAATGGTATTTGTTTCAAGTTTTACCTTAGAAACTTTTCATTGCATTTTTAAATGATGCATACCTATTTGTAAAGGTATATAAAAATAAGTTCTGGCAATGTATGCATTTCCATTCCTTCCCTACTCTAATACTGCTGTATTACACATAAGTGGAGCCTGAGACTACACCTATCACATTACTGTTTTAATTCTAAGGCTATTTTCAAAGATTTCAGCAGGGTGTCCCCTTATATATAAGAAACTTTTCAAGCTTTTTATTTATTTATTGTACTAGAATGCAGCATCCTCAGCTAGGCTGCTCTCTCATAAGAGGTACATTTTGCAGGTCACACTGTAAAACACTGTGTATTTTCAATGAAGTTAGAACATATGAAAAATCCCAAAAACATAAAGAAACTGCCAAACCCAGCCATCCAAATATTTGTATTCTGTAACATGTTGCTCCTGTAATACAAGAACAAAAAGAATGACTTGTTCTCAGGGATGGAGGTGTAATTTTCAGTGAGAAATAAGTATTATACACAATGCTTCATTAAATACATACTTCTAATGGGACAACAGCTTTAAGGCACAGGTCAGGGATTTGTCCCTATTCTCTTAGCAGTTACCAATAGATGGAGCAGATTTTTGAGTAAGGATTCCCTCCAAGATACAGAGGACACAGCTGATTTAGAGCATGGTTGCTCCATATTGTCTCTGTCCTGAAGAATACTTTGTACTTCTCTTTACAGCTGACAAAAACACTATGTTTTTTTAGTGCAGGCCATAAATGGACAGCAAATGGTTTAAAGACAACGAAGATATTAAATATTTTAGCTTAAAGTTAGACCCATCCAACAACTGTGCATAGTTAATAGATCAGAAGCCTAGATTGTTTTTGCTGTGTTCTCCTGTAAAAAGTAACTCAATCCCCAGATTTTTTGAAATTGTTCTTTAAAAACAAACCTTTTATCCACAATCTGCATAGGATCAGATTAATATATCTGTAATATATGCTTAGTTAAATCAATTAATTTGAACTCTTTCAATAGTCTATATGCAATTAATTTAAGCTAAAGATACACCTCTGGGAATTAGGATTTAATGGAAAAGTAAAACAAGCGTCAAAGAAAATAAATTTTTCAACTAGTTGGAAATTGAAACATCGTCTAAACTCAACTTTCAACCAAAAATAGAGCAAAAGTGTCTATTTGTAACAGAGGTCTGTATTGGTATTAGAAGGGAAAAATACCATAAACACAAGCTTTTCAAAACCACAGTGGCTTTGTTATAGTTCATCAAATTTAAATAGAGGGAATAAAATTTGTTTTTAGAAAAGGTGGAACTAATTTTTGCTGGCTAAATAAATGTTGGACAAAAACTTAAAAATGAGCCCATAGTATTTTTAATGGATTTCTCCTTGTATGGAAATACATACCTTCGTAGGCCTTTGGAGGCAATACTGCTAGTAATTCATAAAGTTTCTGTCTGTAAACTGTTGATGGTGTTTTTAAGGAATTTCCATATGATTTGTATATTGAAGAAAGCCTTAAAATATAAAAAGCACATCAGAGATAGTAGGGACTTTAAGTTTTATGTAATACCCCAGTTGTACCACACTACTGAATGCTTTTAAAATCATACTTCATACTAGAAGTACATTTTGATTTGCGTAACTAATAGTAAAAGCAAACCAATTTATTTCACATGTTCTGACAGAATACCTGTCGTACATTTCCAAGTGTTATTTTCATTTAATACTAGAGAAATAAACAAGCTTTCTATTTCCACTGATTTACCTACATTTACGACAACAAACTTCTGTGGATATATTTCTCTAAGTTAGAGCTTAGAAACCAAATGCTTTAAGTTGTTCTATATTCAAAAGGCAAATGTTTAATAAAACCCTTTCCAACTTAGATCTGAAATTAAACACAAAAAATATTATTTAATGAAAATTGTATATAAATCCAAATATGTATGTGTAATTTAAAAAGCAGTATACAAAAACTAACTTAAAAAAATCTGTGCAAGAATGTCCTCCATAGATTTTTCACATGACACTGGAATCTGCAAACACATAAACTCTGATTTTTGTCCCTTGAAAAGAAAGGTATTTAGAAAGTGCACTAAACAAATACAGATTACTCTTGCTTTTCAAGTAACAGTTTTATACACACACTTACTGTGTCAATAAATCAACAGCGCTTGGGAGAGGAGGTAGAAGTCTCTGAATCACTTCATCCGTAAGAAGACCAGCACAGTGGGAAACAAGGCTTTTAATAGCTAGAAAAAGAATTGGATTTCAATGTACTCAGTGTGAGATATGTTGAAGGAAAAAAAAAATCACATTAACAAAGTAATTACATTACTAGATCACTAATAATGTATAAAATTAGAGATGAAAAAAGTCAGATGCACTTAGTGTCTCAGCTTGGACTTTCATATCCTGACTTTTAATTGCATACATAAATGCAACTTATTTTTGCATTTTCTTATGAACTAAGTGACAGTATGCAACTTAACTTCACGGTAATTCCATAGTAATGATAAAAAGGAAATAGGAGATGATCAAGTGACCTACTGCTTACTTTACTAGTTTTCCATTAGATTTTAGTTCAATTACTGTACTCTAAGAGCCAATTAATATGTATATAATTTACAGAAAACTAAACTTGAGTTTAATTTCCAAAAGCACCTAGAGAATATACCGTATTAAATACTTATTTTCTAAAGAAAAAATATTTAAAGGCTAATGGTTTAGGTACTTCTGAAATGAAATGACTATTGAATTCCACACTTTGTGACGTATCTTAATAGTGAAAGCTTTTCGCTATTAAGGGGTGCTCACTATACTGGGATACACATTTCTGGAAAGCAAAGTACTCTTTAGTACTCTAGAATACAAGATTGAAACACATTAAATATCTGAAGATCACTGTGGCAATCTCTTGGAAACCCAAGTTCACAGTACTTCTTGATAAAAAATTGCAGCATACCGAAGAGCAGCCACATTCAAAGCACTCTTTCCTGGCTGAGAATTGCAACTACCTAATCATAATTTTTACCCAAGTCCTTCCACTTTTACAAACATGTTTGAATGACCCACCAATTCTATTTTGCTTATAGTAAGTTACCTGGTAGGATACAGAACCACTGTTTTTTCCAGATACGTTAGACTGTATAAACAACAGAACATACCCTGCTTTGGATCTTCAGTCATTATTGTAATTTGCTTGGTAAACAAGAGAAGCAACCTTCCTGCTTATCATTTATTGCTTGAAAATCAACTGATTAGAAGAGGAAAAATTCTCTTGGGATAGTTTTTTTGGAGGAGTTTTGTTTGTTTGCTTTTGTTGTTGTTTTGTTGAGTTTTTTCCACAAAAATGAAACATATATTTACATGTAAATATTGATATACAAGCATATATGTTGGGGAGTGAATACAGCCCTTACCATCTAGTGAAAAAAATCCAAATGAAGTGTCTTTGTTCTTTCAGAAGGAAAATTAACTAAGAGCCCAATTACAAATATGCAGAGAAAGACAGTAAATCCTGCTTACCACAGAGGGCACCAGCACGACCCTCCAGTGTTACTTGCCAGGTAAATGCATCTCCTCGTGTCTTCTCTATTTCTAGGTCTTTAGAAGATGGTGGAAAGATGCACTTCCACAGTAACAGCATTCGTGGCAGATGATGTTGGACAACTGCAGGACCTGTAAATGTTGGCAGTTGTCAGGCCAACGCAAGGATTAATAANGGAGAGAGAGAGAGAGCAGATTTACCTTTAAGGAAGTAGAAAATGCTGACACAACATGTAGTTGCACAATTTGTTGTCGAGATCCTTTTGTTTGCTTTATGGAATTCAACAACTGTTCTAACACCTGGAGCCTTAAACAAAAACAGAAAAGAAACCACATAATTGAAAATTAAGGAAATTAATCAAGCTTTTTTATTTTATTTTAAAATCTGTAACAAAATCTATATATAAAACCAGAAGTTTTATATATATATATGTATATATAAAACTATTATATANGTTACCAAACTAACTACAATCTCTGTTTTACAAAGTATGTGGATCACCAGCATAAAAAAGATGTAAGCATAAATAGTGATGTTCAGAAAAACAAACATTTATTTTAGGTTAACTGAATATAACAATGTAAGAAAAAAACTGAAAAAATGGGAGATGTTGGGCAGAAGTAATACCTGAAAACATTACAAACACAATCAAAACCGATAAAATACATTCTTCATTAGTAATTTACTGATCACAGTCAATAATCTGACCATTAATACATCTTAGAAAGTTCTTTAAGATTTCAAATGCCTGACAAGAGGGAAATACAAATGATTAGCTCATTTTTTGCTGTGACAAATATTTTAAAATGCTTCATGACCACTAGGATATTTGGTTAGATTAACTTTGAAATTCATTATCTGCATTTAATTAAATGCCCACTCAAATCACTATTTTCCAGACATTTCTCCCAATGAACCAAGAGCAAATTTGAAAGAAATAACATTTTTGTCTCACAAAGTTTTTCTAAATACTCCAGCATTTGGGATTTTATTCTGTAGCAATAAATTAGTCAAACTTCAAACTAAAAGTCAGAGACAGAACACCAAATACCTTAATGTAGATTAAGAAAAAATGTAGAAAGCTACTACCTAATGTCATGAGAGCAGCTATCAAGAGCCATCCAGCCTGCATTCGCTGCAGTGAAAGGCGACTGTTCTGAGAAGCAGAGCACAACAAATCCTCTGCTACTGTCATGATTACCTTCAAAGTAAAAGAGAAAAACAGAGCATCAAATTTTGGTTACTACCAATTTTTTTTCAATACTATTTGGTGTAAGGCTTTATCCTATTTTCTTGCTCCCAGAGGAAAAATGCAATCTTCCTCTTACACTATGGCAATAAACTCAGGCTCATGAAGTTGCAATTCCTGACTTCGGTACTAGCCTGGTATGGCTTCAGCAGTTCTCTGGAGTACTAGGTAAGTTACTTTGCTGCTTTGTACCCTCTCTTCTACCAGCAGTAAAATGACAACTGATAATTTCCACAGGAACATGAATTGGAAGAATAGAAGTGTTCTGATATTCTATTAATGTCACAATGTATGCATGACATCTATAAATTACAGCTCGGAAGAAGGGCTGAGAGTGGCAATTATCTTTTTATCCTTGCTTCAGAAAAAAGTCTATCATTCTCTCTGACCATTTTTCAAATCAACAAATTATATGATTGACAAATAAATTAAAATAGTATAGCTTGAATTAATCCTATTTTAGCTGCTCCAAAATAATTGCATGTGCCCACTATGTGCCAAATGCAAGGAGATTCTGCTTGTTACCAAAAGGTACCTACAACTTACATGGAGGAACACCCTTGTGTCCATACACAATTACCACAGTGTGGCTACAAATAGTATAAGTGTTCTGCAGACAGTTTGCTTCAATTATGTAAGGATGTAATTTTAATGATTTCTGACAATTTTTCTCTGTGTACTAGCAGGAATGCCTTATATTTGAAGGATTTTTAAAAACTGAATTATAATCAATAGGACTGAATGTTAAATATATATATAAACTCACTAATTATTTTATTTTCTTTAGGTTCCACCTGCAACTCTAACTGCCCTCTGAAATGATAATCCATTAATATAAAGCAGCTTCTCTACAGATCACTATTGTCTATGTTTGATATTTCCTTCTCAAAACTTCTCTATTTAACACTGGTCTCTTTCCACTCCTCAGAAGAGGAGCTAGTCTGGAATCTGGCAGTGTTCCTAGGAGAGAGCAGAAAAGGGCTTTTGTCAGCTGTTCTTCCCCCTGCCAGCTTAGTACAGAATACAGTGTTCCTCCCATATTTTTTGTGCCCTCCCATACCTCCTCCCTAGCCCTATTTCATGCTATTATACTCCTCTAACAAGAATTCTAAAAGAATTCTTTGTTAAGAATTAGGTTCCTCTGTTTAAACAGAAACTTCAGCTCTGCTTAGGTGCACTGTATTTGAATGGCACTTCTTATCTATATAAGTGGGCAAACTACATCCATTTTGTTCTCTCTGCATGATCTTTCAGCAATCATAAGGAAAAATTCATCAGTCAGGACTCTGTCCAGAATATTCTTAATGTCCACCAACACTGAAACAGTTATTTTCAGAAGAAAGAATGTAAGTTTCTATATTATGCAAAAAATTAGCATGTACTGCTGACATTTGTGATCCACCATAGTTTTCCAAACATGAATAACTCAGTGGATACAGTTCCCATTAAGATGGAAACAGCTCCTTCCCCCAGTCTTTATTTCTACAGCCACCTATCCTTAAAACTTCCGACCACAGCATCTTCCAGCTGCACTAGTGAGATTAGACTGAGTTAATGCAAGAAGCTGATTAGTGTTATATTCTGTAAAACAAAATAAAAATGTATATTTATTGGACTTGACAAAAGATTTTCAAGATAATACATAACTTCAGTTATTGCTGTAAGCACTGACTAACCTGTACACTTGAGAGTCATTTCCAAGAAACAGGAATTTCTGCTTCTGATACATGTGAGAAAAACACATGCTTATTTGGGTCATGGTGTGCTTCAAAGTCCTCTTCTTGAGGAACCAAAGTATCTCATCAGTATCACTGGGTATTGTGATCATGTCACAAAGAAAACATGCAAATACCACTGCAAAAAATATAAGAACAGCCTATATGTAAAGTATTCAGACCATACCTTCCCCTTTCCATGTGGAATTCCTAGAGGGCAATGTTTTACTGCACCCAGCAAAGCGGCAACAGCAAAACTATATCCAGTTACTGCTTCTGGGCAGGATTTCAATGCACTGAGACGTTCAACACAACGATCCAACAGCAGGGACACATAAGAGGGCAGTGCTACTGCAATACAGCGCAAACACCAAGCTGCTGTCAGTCTGACTGAAATGCTGGGATGAAGAATGACAGAAATTAATGCTTCCAGAACACCTGAAAAATAAAACACAAAAACACACTTAAGAAGGAGGCAAGCAGATTGTCAAACAAGCAAAAAATTTATACACAGGACTGGCAAACATAACACGATCCAATTTCTATACTTCTCTTGAAAAAGTACTATTGATTTTTATTTTTAATTAATTTTAACAAAATTAAATAATTAAGTTATTTTTAGAAAAACTTATTCTGGATGAAAAGCAACATTATGAACAAAACCTAACATATTGAACAGTTATCCCCCAACATGCCCAGAGAATATCTCTAAGCTTCTATAAGGAAGCAGAAATCCATGCCATGGATGCTGCTAAATGAGAACAATAAAGGCACCCAGCTCAATATAACTGTTTTATTATAAACATTATGAATTGCTGGACCTTCAATACAACACTTAAAGGAGTAAAATTTGATAAAGGTGTTTTGTTTTTATTTAAATTAACATATTTGTACTCTTTGGGCAACGTGTGAAATTTTCCTACAGCATGTAAGGCAGTCAACTTTCCCTCCTCTCCCCTTTTTATTTTTAAGTTTATTGGAAGAAAACAGAAAAAACAAGAAATGTGGAAGATCCTGGTTAGGAGACTGAGCATCAGAAGAACAGCCATGAGAAATCAAAGAAAATCACAGTGAATAATCGAACATAGATTCAATTTGTACTCTAGTTCACAAAATACTTCAGGGCTTGTACCTGAACTGGAGTCTTGCAGTAATGGTGCTGCTGTAGTCCCTAAGCCATGAATGAGACTTCCAAGTTCCTGAAGTGCGCACACAAGCACATGCTGACTCGCTGTTGCATCTGCTGTATTAATTTTTGTTTCCAAGTTACCATCACTCATTGCAGCATCTGATAACAGAATACAAGAAAATCACCATGAAATTATTCCCAAAATCAAACAATCAGATGGGAGAAAGGCTTTTGCCAAGATAAGTTGTTTATATTAGTAAATGAGCTTTTACCATTGCCACTTCTATTATTGTTTTCATAAAGGGTTACCTTCACTGAGACAAATACATTTCTTTTACCGAAAGGATGGTGTAGGAACATCTGTGAGGGCAAGAGTGTGGATAAACGGAAAATACCAAATTGCTTATCTTTACATGATGGCGAATAGGAGCTAGCAAGAAGAGTGCTATCATCTGCCCCACCAAAAGTAACTTGAAGAAGACACATTTCGATATAACTTGCCAGATTTTACTGCATCATAGGAAAAAAGAAAGGGAAGAAAAGAATGAAATTGTGCAAGAGCAAGCGAGAAGAGCAAGCAAGAGACACAGAATGAAGAGGGAGGGAAAAATATTATGTTTTTTGAAAGTTTATCTTTTGAGACACAAATCATTATGTCTGTTTAAACACAAAACAATTAGATATTTAAATCAGATACAACATGCAGTTGCACACCAGAGGACAACAGGTTATGTCTGGGATTCTCTATCTTATCCTTCAGAAGGACAATGGTGGAGGATCAGAGGCTTTTTCTGGAAGCAGTGTACAAGACCTTATCATGCAAGAGATCGGTTTTCTCCAGGAGAAATACTCATTTGTCATTTTGCTTCTTCTTTGAACCTCCAGTAGAGTCAACTGCTCTGAATAGAAAGGCAGGATCTCACTAGATATGCATTATCTGCCAACCTAAGTTACTTTACAATACTGTCTGTATACTATTACTGCAATTATTTCATTTGTTAATGGTTAAAATTACATCTGCCAGGAATGGGGTGTTAAAGAATCTGTATATAATTGCATGGGTACACACATACAAAAACACTGACACACGCAAGCAAATAACCAGCTCAAGCTAAAAACAAAGCAGTCCATCAAAAGCCATCTGCATTATCATGGTAATAAATCAGCACTCTATATTCTATTTCTGCAGACTCTGGATTAGGTAGTTGGACAATCACCTAAAAAAGGAAAAACAAAGGCCTGAATCGATAATCTTGTTAGACTCATACCTACAACTTTCTTCAGTTTCCAGATGGCCTGGCAAATCTCCTTGGCAGCTGCAATCTGAGCCTTTTCCCCAAGCAGGCCTCCTACTGTAGCTCGAAGGATGAATGAAACACAGCGACGACAGCCAATAGCATCCATCGGACTCTGAACAGCCTTGGGGTGAGACTGAGACACAAGATCTAGAATGTGGGATAGGAAGGCAGAGAAGTTCCTTTCAAGCCATTGTGCTCCTAATGTAGAGACAAATATCACATATGCCTGAAAGAGATTTGAAAAGAAATGTATTTTAGAGCAAAATATCTGAAAATTCACTGCTAACTATCCTACATACTTATTTTTTTAAATCTTCATATTGAGACAACTAGAGAACACTAAATTGAAATTATTTATACATTTATGCATCCATAAATCACATACGTTCTCACTTTTAGGTATATGCAAGTTTTTATATCTAAATATTATTTTAATTTTTTAAAACAATTTAAATTACTACCAAAACTATTATGGGTCCCTTCCAACTCAGCATATTCTGTGATTCTGCACTAGTACTATTGCAGCCTGCTTTGACTATAAGTTATTTCAAGTTGCTTGCCCATGTAGTCTCTTTCCAGAGTGTGAGAAATGGAAGTTTACTCTGCATAGGCACTTGTTATGTAAAGCATTGTGTTTGGTCTCACTGAACAGCAACTTCTAGCTATTTAACATTCTGCACATGAAACCCAAATTTAATGTATGAATGCATTTTAAGAACTACTATGTTACAAAACTATAACCCATAACCCAGAGAAAATTTGGTTATTAAAGGGTCTGAATCAGGGAATATTTGCAGCCCCCGAGCACTGTTCTTCAATCCAATGAATTTTAATAGTTTGCCTTGCAATGGAGGTACCATGAAAAGACTATGTTTGTCATCACAAAGAGAAAGAATGCAGAATCACTTTACAAATCTAATCACCACAAGACCATTTATTTTGCCACACAATAAGCTCCCCTACAATTGCCTTTTATGTGCATATGTTGAATTTTTTAAATGAATAGATCAAGAAAACAGAATACAAAAAATGAGAATATGCAAATGAACACACAAAATTCCTCATAAGAAAGTTCACAACTACTGCTTATATCAATTTCTGTATTTGCCTCATACATATTTTGTCTTGTGTCTAACATTAGAACAAAATTACTCATATGAAAGAAAGGGAACTATTGTAGACAAAATAATTATACTATTAGATCCTGTTAGCAGCTTATTGTTCTTGACAAATATACTTAGGCTTCATAATGCATCAGTATATTACCCTGGTTCTACAGATTTGAAACCTGAAAAATTTAACAGGATAAAGACTTGTAAAGTCTTTATCTGCCATGGCTTCATTTTAAACTCTGTCTTGAATGTGACCTGAACAAATATAAAATCTTCCAAATGTAAGAAGTCATCTTCAGATCCTTTCTTATTTTTAAATTCATAATAAGCTGCAACTCACTAATTAATACATTTTATGATGGTGTTTTCTATTCATGAGCACTGATAAATTCACAATTTTTCAAGCTTTTTTTGTAGAAATATTGCACTATTTCAACTGTTCTGGTACAATTTGAGTGTACCATCTAGCACAGGTACTACTGTGTTAACATAGATATGCATAAAAAAGGCGACAATTTTCAAAAACCAGTACAAATAGTCAAAACACTGAACTGAGATATCTGATATATTCCTGGAAAACTAATAAAACTACCATGTATATAGAACATCCTGGAAAACTCTGGCATGCATTTTCTAGGCAAACAGCTGTCAAGATATTATTATACCCAAATTTTCTGTTCTCTCTGCCGAAAGTTAATGCTTCCACTCAGCACAACCAGAGCACAGAAGGCAGTTTGTAGCACCTTCTAGCTGTTTCACTGCAATACTGGCAGCTTGTATCAGTAATTCAAGCTAATTTAAAGATCTTTTGCACAGAAGTTGAAATGTACTGACAAACTGCCTTACTAGGTGGTTATCATACAGCTGTGGGACCATAATATACTAAAATAATCACAGCTATTTGATACATAAATGTTCATCATGACCTTTAGTCTTGATTCACAGGTTTCCCATTTGAGTATCTACAATTTCAGCATGTTTACATTCAAGATAATATTTACAGGATGAAGCCAACCTGACACTGAAAAATGTATACTGTTCTTACCAGCAGGCACTACATGGCCTGGCTTCAGTCCTGTTCAGTTTACAAGATTCTATGCTTTGAGCATCCTGAAACACAGTAAAACAGATGCCGGGCTTTTTCCACTAAATTCTGTTTTCCCTACTTTTCATGCACTTACTCAAAGCAGAACCATCCTTTCAGAACTAGACTTGAAATTCCCTACACAGAAGAAAACTATTTCAAGTTGAAACATTTTTGTAACTTCTCCCTTTAATTTTCAAACGTAAAGAAAGATGCTTTAAATTAAAAATTGAGGCATTTATTTATATCACTCATTTGAAATTAATATAATGTGAAGCTTTCACAAGTAGCACATATTTAATTTTTGAAATGTCAAACAGTCAGGTAAACAATAAGCAACACCAGAATTTTTTTTCTTTTCTTTCTAGTGTGACTCAAGACCTAAATCCTTCTTTTCAAATATATACATTTCATTACAAATACAAAAAAAGGATGAAAGACGAAATATATAAAGAGTAAAGCAATTATACAAATGTTTAGCAATCTCAGAAAATCATAGCTGATGTAATCCAAACCTGAGTGACTCCAACTCTAACATCTCTGCTGACTGAACTGGTCCCTTTCAACATATCACCACTGGCTCGTAGAAATCCACAACTTCCACGCAGAAATCCAGTTCCCAATAGCTCCATCACATCTTCCAAAGAGATTCTGCGGAAGTTATGCTTGGTGGACGCTAAGAATAGATGTACATCTTTAGAGGAATAGTTCCAAAATATTGCTACATTTTAGAAGTAGAGTTTCAACTCTCTTAATTTTAGTAAAAATAATTTGGACAAACTCAGTAGCACAATCAAATCCAAATACTATTTGAACATAATTTCACGAAAGAAATCAGGACATTTTAACTCTTGCTCCAGCAGAGCACAATATTTCTCAAGTTTTTCTGCTTTAACTACCTTTAAGTAGTATAAGCCATTACTTAATATACATACTTACATTTACCCATCCTCAGTATTTACCATCCATGCTCCCTCTGCAAAAAGGTCTGTAAGGTCTACCCCTACCACCTACAACTTAATGAAAGCCCTGGTTCTTATATATTCCACCTTACCAGCAAAGATAACCTCTATTTCAAACCTCAGACTGGGTAGATCCCTCTCTGCTACACTTAGCCAGGTAAATGCACAGCTACAGGTTCTCTTAGAAAAAATATCAAGTCACCTTAGCATTAAGAGAGCTCTCTAAAAGAGTGAGAAAAATAAAATATGCCTGCAATTGTTTATGAAAATTATCCATCCCCAATTCCTATTTCAATGTTTTATTTCTTGATAGAAAGTTCATTTAAAACACATGCTGGGACATGTGCACGTAAACTTAGCACGATGACTTAGCACACAGTGCAAACTGACCTAAAATTTTCACTGCATTTTTCATTCTCTTTCAAGGATTCAAATGAGAAAAGGAGTGAGAGGATTTGAGATAAAGATGTCCAGAAAAAAAGTTAAACAAAACCCCCTCAATATCTGCAGGTTATCAGACACAATGCACAAGTTTTAGGACTACAAATTTCTTCATGTACTGCTCCCTCCACCTCTTCCCCAGCCCCTTCTAGGTAGCTTCTGCCCCAGTTAGCTGTAACCTTTTTTTAACTAAAAATAACTAAAATAAGGACAAAACTCTTTCAAATAGCCAACTAAATAATTTATAAGCTTCTTATATAACCTTATCTTAGAACCTTAGAAATAACAAGTACATTGCTTACACAGATTAAAGGAAACTAATGAGTCTGTAAAGAGGTCAAAATATTATTTTTATTTTATTGAAAAAAGATAAGTGCTGATTTTTTTTCTGTAACACAGTAATTCTCTTCAAAAATTTCTGGGGGAAATAGTTTGGAAAACAAGGCTTCAGAGTCCACAATGCAAATACACAGCCTCAAGTATTTTGAAAGACAGTAAGGTGGGCTTAAAGGCATGTCATTTTGTCATTTGCTGATTGTTGCACTAGTCTTCTCTGTTGCCATTAAAAGCAGAACAATCAGTCTGAATCACACTTATCCTGCATCCCGTTATATTTTGCTGAGATTACAGCTAGATATTTAGTTTGGGGCTTCTAAGACTAAAACCACTCAGTCTGAATCACACAAAGTATTGGAGATGATAACTTTGTGGCAGCATGCTTCCGTTAATTCAAGCACTGTCTGTCAGAAAAACTTGTTACATCGCTGTTGTATGAACAAAACTGTCTGCTAATTTCTACTTCTGATCATATTTATACTGCTATCTGCTGACAATCCAGATGTTGTATTTATTACTATAGAAAAACAGCCTGAAGGTATCCTGAACTTTTTAGTTTGACAGAGAGACTACCTCAAATCTTAGTTATTTTTAAATTGCTTAAATTAATCTTGCTTTTAAATTCCTGAAGTTACTAATTTCTCTCCATACAACACCAATCTCATAGTGGAGAAAAAATTTTACTAACTATTTTCCATTGTTCATTATTTTATAAAGATAGCTAGCTAGCTAGCTAGCTAGATAGATAGATAGATAGATACACACAATCAAAACCACAGCACTTCACAAGAAAAAAGTTAGAAAAAAGACTAAACCAGAGATATGAACAGTCAGAAGAAGCTTACAATGTCACTTTACTTCTGGCTTCAACAGAGTTTGAGAGTTTCTTATCATCTGACAGATTTTTACAGATGAGGAATCAGCAAAGAAAGCACATACTTTACCTGTTATCTGCTTAGATGTTAGAGCTCTAGCCAGTATTGTGCCTAAAAGTTTTGAAACTGCTAATCGTACATCATAATTGGAACCTTCAAAGGATTTAAAACATAAGGCAACAACACTATCCAGGTCTGTACTCCACATAAATACTGCTTCATTCTGAAGTTCAAGAAGACACTAGACAAAAAAAGGGAAATAGAAGTGTTTTGACATGGAAAAGCACACAGTAAAAATTTTAGTTTGCTACATAATACACTAAGTTCTCCCTAACAAAACAAGAACCCTTCCTCATACTAAAATTACTTGGATTTTTTCTGCCAAATTAATATCAAAGAAACACAGATAAGCAAACAATGTTTTTACTTCCATCTTCATCAATCATTAAAACAGCATTTTATGTTTTAGGGAGCTACTTAAAACAGCTATTGGAGCAGTTTACCTTTGCAGCAGCACAGCGGACAGCCATGGATCGATCTGTCAAACAGGATCGGGCAGCTTTGTAAATATCTCTATGACAGGGGACAGCGGCAGCTCCTAAACCATTTAATATATTTTGCAAACTAAGCATGATTTCATAACGACCTTGAGACTGAAAAATGAAAAAGAGAAATGATAAAGTTTTGTAACTCTAAGTTCTTTGGAAACATAAAACGCCAACTATTGAAATAGGTGAAAAACAGCTGGGTCTTTTAGAGATCTACTTATTCTGAAATACATTAAAGCAGGTAACGCACCCCAAAACTCTACAGGCAAATGAAAATAGTAATTCTGTGTTCTATTGAAAAATAATAATTACAAGTACAAAACCCAAAACATAAAATGTGAGCTATAGAAATAATGTTCTCATTAATAATGCAATTAAATTTTCTAATTTATCAAGTACTTTCATGAAACCAGATAAAGAAAAGCTGTGATCCATCCTTTTATAGTCATAATCTATTAACTCTAATACTTCTTTAGAATTTAGACACTGATTTTTATCTGACCTTTCACGGTTTTTTTTTGTATTTTGGTATCATGCATTTTCTCTTATTCATTGGTCCAGCTACCAACAGTAAAAGTCCTTTTATTTTTCCAATCATTTTTTAAACATGCTGTTCCAATACCTCTGCATTCTTCATTGCTTTAAGCACATTCCCAACGGTGTCAGTAAAACTGTTTCCCAAAATTCTTCCCAATTTTTTGTATAAATAGCCCAAGCATACCACCGCAGCACTAAAACAAAAGCAAATCCAAAGACGCGTGAAAATGGATGCACTAAGAGATGAAAGGGATTAAGACGACTGAAGTAATCAATGTGCAAACAGCGAAATAACTAATAACCAAAAATGTAAGTGGATCATCAAAAGGCATAAAAACGGTCTGTATGTGGCACATACTCTCTACAAGAAATGCAGATGCAAGGGTTGCTAAAGTAACTTGGATAATACAGGAATTTGGGTTATACAATCTTCCAGTACATTTTAAAAGAGGAATACAATTCTCATATCCACCTTTAAACCTTAACATTAAATTCTCACTAGGCATGCTCTGTGTCATGCTGCAGCAGATGATGCCAGAAGCAGTCTGGGACAGGCTTATTTACAACTTGATGGTTGACAGCAGTAGACTGTAAATGGTCTAGTAATTACAATTCTGTCATTTATGTATCACAGTACATAATAAGGAAATACCTTGAAGGAAATAAAACTATAAACCCATATCCTTTTTTTCACTGTAGACAGATTCTGAATTTAACTTACAGGTGAAATACCTGACAACTGGACTCTGTGTGCTCATTGGCCTTTAGAAAGAGATGCCTAATGAAAGAGCATTTTCCTTTGAATAACTAGTTAATGAAAACACTTTGGTTTTGTGTTGACAGATCTATAACTAAACCAATTAATTTCTTAATACAGGGAGAAAAAGAATACTATGTTTAATCACCTTTCAGCTCTTTTCCAGACCTACTTAAATTCGCAGACATTGCTCAGCATCGCGTTCAACAAAACAACATTTTGCTTATTCCGCAACTGAATTCAAGTTCCACATATATAATTTTAAACTGAATATATTCTTAATTTAAAAATACATTTAATATTTACAGTAATTCTCTAAATGCACAGTAAGAAAAACAAACCTAGTATCCTTTATGTCTTATCATACTACAATATTACTTTATTAAAAACCCAGTTTTTGTTATTGTTTTTATCCAACTCAGTACAAACCAACAGTTTAGATTTAAATTTTTTTTATGCTGTGCCTGGGCATAAAATTACAATTTTCCAACTTCCCTTCTAAATTGAACATCTGATAGTCATAGGTACTCTGTTTAGTAAAGTAATAAGCTGCATTCATGCTGTATGATTTGTTTATCTGATTTGGTAGAGCATTCAAATCATGGTGAGTTTTAGTAGCAGATGAGCGCCTAACTAAGGTTGTGTTTAAAATGCTTGCCTAAATTATTTTCATCTTCCACCTATATGAAAGAAGAAAAGTGATAATCTATGAGATAAGAGACCAATTCACTGGAATCTGTATTTAAAGGAGCTCCTAGGTGTATCAACATATTGTGAACGCTGAAGATGAAGTGTTGCTATGAGACAACATGGGCATGCATGCTAAATATGAACAGATGGCAAAGACAACACTTTAATCAAGGTCAAAACAAAACAAAAAAAAGCAGTTTTTCTACACTGAACACCAAGTATTTCATATATTTGCAGCCTAGGAGGAAAGAATTTACTTAACACACAGTTCTGTAGTTCCAATTATTTTGTGTATCCTGTTGTCAACATGTCAGTTCTACCAGAAATTACCTTTTTCTCCATCTCTTTCTTCCTCTCCTTACCACTGCTCACACACATTCTGTACACTGCCACCTCTCTCTCTCTCTCTCTCTCTCTCCCTCCCAACTACTACTCTGCATTCTGGCTTTGCTCATCTCCCACTGCTGCTTTCCTGCTAATGGCCTCTGCCATCTCTCCTTGCTGTGCTGACATCATCCCACTTCCTCCAGTGTGACACACCACAGCTGAAGCAGGAAGACCTGCAGAGCTCTGTCCCACACTACAACTCAACTCTAATGTTAAAGCATATCATTGTTAAGAATGGAATATAGCAGTAATTCACTTTGCAAGATTAAGACTCTTTATAGCAAACTTATTCTTAACTCAAAAAAACTGCACAAGAAGTCAACTGGAACAAGAAGGGAACAAAAAACGGTATTAGAAAATACAACTGACTCCTTGCAAAATCTATTTTCAGGAATCTTTACTTGTGTTTTCACTATAGTGAGAGATGTGCATAATCTCAGGAATTAAGGTTATTCATAACATTTCTGCACATAAAGATCTGGCTTCACTTTCTGAATTAACAGTTAATGTGTCTCTGCTCTGTTGGTTAGGCTTTCGGTATTTAGTTACAAACACTTCAAATGTTTTTAACTATATCCAGTTTCCCAGCTGAATTAAGAAATGTACTCAGCAACTGTCTTTTATACGTGGAGTAGTACTTGTCTGTTTTACTGCTCTTCTCAGCACTATTATTACTTTTCCTTGTCTTTGAAGCACCTGCCCTCTCATAACTCTGCCATCCATTGCTGGTATTCTCCCTGGCCTGATTTTCAATTGTCTGGCTGGAGACCATTTGCTGTCTTGATTCCTGATGCACATACACAACATGGACTAACAGCACAATCCTTGTTTTATGACGTATTTTGTGGCAGTGGACTCAGATGCATCTTACCACTTAAACCTGTCTCGTTATTACTGGATTTGAAGCTTGAGGGTAAAAACACACTTACAGTTTTGTAGGCAGATAACTTGGTGAGTCATCTTTACTCCGAATGAGTTCATTGCATTTGTCAATTGTTTGGTAAACAGAAAAAGTGTCTCCAGTGCTATAAAGTACAGCTAAATTCTTAGCAAGAAGCCGTCTGGTAGGAGGTCCTGGTGAATTATTTAATAAAGAAGTCAGTTGTTCAACCAGTTTCTTCTGGTTTTCCCTTATATCAGCCTGGAAATAAAATCAGTAACCAGTTAAAGTTCAGTTACATTTAAAAGCCAGTTACACATAATTAATGTAAATTATCTTTACTTTTCATTATTACCATTCTGATAATGACATTCTGAATTACAAATGAACATGTTATTGCACTTTTACACTTAAAGACACTTCAAGTTTGTGACTATTTTATTCTTTTTAAAAAACTCAACACTTTCCAGAGCACAATTATTACTAGTAGCATTTCAAGTGTATTTTCCCTGTGGCATGTCTATACTTAAATCTTTCTCAAACCAAGCTGCTTTTTCTTTCTTTTTTTAATACCTGCTTTAAAATAAAAGAATTCATATGTATATCATAAGTTTAGTAGCAAAGAAGAACTTCAAAGAAGAAGCTCAGTTTTAAAAACTTGAGCATTAGAAAATAAAGAACTTCCCTTCAAACAATTATTCAGTCTTTTATAATTTTTAATACTTTAAAAAAAAACCTGGCACTGTTTTTCATTTACATATTTTCATCACAAATAACAACCCTTAAATAGTATTATTTTGGTTAGTTTACTCTTACATGTCTACATAGCCTACTTAATATACACTAAACAGTGAATCAAACAACTGGAGAGTTGGCTGGAAACAGATCTTTTATCATTTGACTAGGAAAATTTTTAAAAAACAACAAAGAGAAAGATGATACATTCCTGCTTGATAGAGAAACATCAAATAATTGTACAACACTAGATGGGAGCATTACTGACATTCTTCATAATGAGGCTGCAAACTCTTGCAGTATTAATAGGAGTTGAAAAATAATTAAAATTCCTTTAATTGGATAAGTGGCTCTGTCACTAGAAGGGCTGTGACCAAGACCTTATAACATTTAGAAAGCTGCTGCTAACACTGAATATACTTTTACTCCTTGTACATACAAAACAGGAGGCAAATAACATTGCATACTGCTCTTTGATTTTAAACAAAATAATAAAAAGACAGGCTTTTCTTCTCAAGTCTCATTACACTTACTCTGCTAGTCACTGGTAGAAGTTTTTCCAAAAACTGTAACCATTCAAAAATGAACTCTGCTTTTTGGAATTCACCAAGCTGGTTATATGCTTCTTCATTAAGTAGTAAGCTGTGAGCTAACTCCATTCCTTGAAATCTTCCTCAAATCTCCCAACAGTGCAGAATTTTAAAAAATCCAATGAATTACCAAAACTGCATTAATCAGTTTTCTTCCTCATTAATATCTGGCAAATCAAAAGTATGAACACCTAAACAGAAAAAAGAAAGAAAAAAGTTAATAAAAAGTCAACAATCATATCATATATATTATTCATGCTTGACTTACTAAAATGAAAATTTGAAAAGAAAGCCTAATATAAAAAGGAAATTATAGCAGTTTTATTTAGATGTCCTTAGTAATAACAAATGTTTTTGAAAATGAGATAATGGTATCAATGTAATAAGCCAGCTGAAGTTAAATACATTTCTGAATATATCAGGACTGATTTTCCTTCACCTTGTTTTGCACAAAGTGAGGTTTTCTAATCCTTAATCATATACCTGAAAGTAATGACCAACTGACCTCAAACACAATGATTTTTTTATCAAGAACAAAGTGCAGCAAAAGCTGCAACCAACAATTAACAAACTCCTGTTAATTATATTCACAAATATAAATGCTGACATATTATTCAAACACTTCAGGTAGTCTCAGTGCCAAGCAAAGTATAAAAAGCCCACAGAATTTCATTGCTGAGCAAACCTCTAATAATCTCTTTTAGGAAAAAAACCCCAAACCCAAACCTGAAAAGATTGTTTCAAAACTCAAAGTTCAAAAGAATTATGTTTTACTTATGTCTCTCAGACTATTCTGGGAATTTCCTCATTATTGATAAGCAAACCAAGACGGAAAATACTTCTAATGATATCTTAACCCCCAAGTATCTAAATGCCATATAGCCTCAAAATACAAAATAGATTATTCTGCAGGCTTCACAAATAAAAACTGTCAGGAAGATTCTGGTAAAATGCCAACCATATTTTAAACTCCCAACCAAGTTATCCTTTTCAGAGGTGACTAAGACTGCTGAACACAGCTTTTCCTATGCAGTAACAATATTATACTGTAAAATGATCCCTCAAATAGTAGATGCGCAATATAAAGCATTGATAAATAATTCAGTACTCAGGTTGTCATCAAACACAGAGCAGAAAGTTACCTTTACCAGTTTCTATATATTTTTATGTAAAATTTACTCACCAAAAAATTTAGTCACATTTATTATGGTGAACTGTCACTTCAAATCTGAAATACCAAGCAGCTTGACAAGGCAACACACTATAAAAAATGGCAAGCAGATCTAAATACACATAGCACACTATACCACTACATATTTGGGCTACCTAGGTATGTAGAAGTTCACAGTTCATCAGTTACCTCACTCCTAGAACACTCACAGAATTTAGCTTTGTCCCCACATTTTTTGGAACAAACCAAAAAAAAAGTAGGATTACATGTAGAGTTTCATCACTGCGCAGCATGAAAATTGCATGTAGAGGTCACAAATGCTCCTTTTTTCCCCTCACCCAAGGTTTGCTCTAATGTCTACCACCTCTAAACCACCTACTACCACAGCAACTTATCCAATTTACATATCCATCTCAGGATTACAACTCACAGTTGTTTTCCCTAACTGAAAACACTGCAGTGCCAGACACTGGCACTTCACTTACCTAGCAGATAATTTCTCCTCATCGTAAAAACGGTCTCTCTGCTGCTACAGGCTTTTGGATAAAGGATGTTAAGAACTCAATTTTCTAGGAAAACAAAATTAATATAAAGATCAATGTTAGGAATGAAAGCACATAAGATACAAGTGTTTCTACAGAATACAAGAATTCCAAAGTCTTGCAATACCAACAATGTTTATTAAGTAATAGCTCATCAAAAAAGACTGGACCTCCATTAATATTATTAGCTCTTTATATGCTACCATTTAAATTTGGTAGACTCACCATATACACCATACAAATGGGTTCATTTAACTACTGAAATCACCTTTCTAATTTCTGTTTTGTTAACTCAGTTTAATTCTAAAAGTAAAAAGTAAAATCAGTAAAAAGTAAAATCAAGCAGCATCATAACCATAATAATTTTCTAGAAAAATTACCCAACAACCAGTAGAACAGTCCATTCTCATAGCCACCAGATACAGTTTTAATATTAGAATTCATGGGCAAAAACATTTCCTTTCAAAACTCATTCAACTTGAACTTATTCTAGTAGGACATGAAATACAGGTTGCATGTTATTTTAAAACATAGACTTTTCAATCACTCCTCAAAAGACTGGCGCTGAAAACAAATAAAAAGTACATGTAGATATCAGAGTAATCCAAACTTTTTTTTGCTTGGTGAACCGGTGTTCTGCCTGCTGAAGAAAAGGTTCAAGATGACCTCACAGCCTTCAAAAGGGAAGGTCACCAAGAGGATGAAGACAGATTCTTTACTTCATAATTAAAATAAGAAAGCTTCCCTCTTGATAGAAAAAAAAAAAAGATTTTCACTGTAAGGATTATCAGTCACTGGGACTGGTGTTGAGAAATTGCAGAACCTGTAAACTCAGAGGTTTCTAGTACTTAAGTGGACAAAGCCCTAAGAAACACCATCTCAAGTTATTATTTTAACTTGTTTCTAAATGATTCAATTATATAAGCACATATTTGCAAAATCAATATAAATTTATTTATTTAATTAATTTTAGCCTAAATTAAAAAGAGAAAAATATTCTGGTGAAGCTGCAGATCTTTATAATGAACGCCTGCTAACATGGCCAGAAACATTAGCATTTCTCAAAGAAAATACTATTAGGACTGAATTAAAAAGGCTGACTGCATATTATGCAAGAATTAGTTTTGTATAAACAGAACTGTCCATGCAGGAAAAAAAAAAATCCCAGACCTGATCAACAAGCAAACCTTGATTCCATAAACCTGTATAGAAAGCAGCATATTCCCTACCTTATGCAAAAAACTTATTCCAAACACTTACTGAGATTCCCTTCAATAAGCTGTAAGCCTGCACACCAGGGATGCTTCTGAAGTTTCAATAGTAATGATAAAAGCAGGGCACATGCATACAAACTTGGGAGAAGCAAGGCGAGAATGTAGGGCATTAAGTTCTCCTGCAGCATACTGGTTTTGCAGAGAACAGATCAAAAGGCACAGTGCTCACAGTGCAAAGCTGAACACAAGCACAGAACTTGGGGACACAATCTAGATAAGGGTCTAAGTTCTTTACACCTACAGTGTAGTGAAGAAAATAAAGTGCCATTTAACTTACCTTAATAATAATTATTTATATTTTTCTAATTTCATAAGTTTTAACATAATTCTGCACTAAATCTGATATAAGATAATACACCTGTGGATTCAATTTTGTACCAATGACTAATCTAGCAGAGACACAAGTGCATATTATTCCTCTAAGAAACTACTGCTGTTACTCATTGACAGTAATGAGTAACAATAAAGAAAAGAATAATGAATAATAGTAATGATTAAGATGAAAAATGACCAGTAATAATAACCAGTGTTTTTATAACAGATGCCATTGGGCTGACTACACAATCAATGCCATAACCATCCCACTGCTGAAAAACAGAGCTGAAGTACAGTTGCTAGCTTCAAGATGACACTCACTGCACTACAGTGATATTTCAACTGACTTCAAATCCACTTTCTTTTCTTCAGAAAGCGAGATTTATTATCATCTGCCCAACAAGTGAACCAATACATTTAAGAGAAAGCCTTCCAGCCTGACACGTTTAATTCCAGCTATTAACAGCTGAGATCAATGTTGCTCCTGCAGCACTGTTTAAAAGTTTAATGGGACGATCGTTAACAGTGCATCTGAGCTGACTGCACAGAGAGACATCGATGCTCAAACCTTTGTTACATCCTTGCACATACTGTGTAGTGTCTTCTAAATATAAACAAAACTCCTGCCCAGCTCCCTTGGACTTACTTCTGACAGGAGAAACTGAGTATGATGGTCTTTGTCAGCTGGACAGAAAAACCTTGAAAGCACCAGCCAAACGCAGCTACTAATGAATGAAACATAGGCCAAAATCCAATAGTTACCGTGTACTGTTTATGCTAGTAGGCAAAAATAAGAGTCCCCCCAGGTCTGGAGAAGGCAAAAAGTGCAGGTTCAAACTCCAGCAACTTCAAATGGGAGATATGACTGCCCAGGAAATTTATAGCACAGACAGAAATAATCTGATTTAAATAAACAACAATTACAGAATGTCAGTAATTTCATAAGGAATAAAAAAGAACTAAAATTTCAGCTTAAATGAGTTTGGAGTTTAGACACTGGAAATATATTGGAGTGGGAATATTCAACAGATAAATATGGAAAGACAGAGCAGCCTTTATTTACTTACTGACTTCTACAAACTATTACCAACTAACTCACAGAAGCAAAGTCTGCCTCAAAATCTTCAGTTAGAGAAGGCAAATCTAAATATAAGCATCAGTGTAAGTGAATCAGCATTTCCACATCCTTTGTGTGGCAGGATCCCCATCATTCAGCCAACTTACACCTTTTTTTTATATACACAAGCTTTAAATTTTTGCTCCATAGAGCTACACAAAGCAAGAGCAGGTAGCTTCAGGTCCCAACATAACAGTGACCCCTCCGTACATATTTTGTGACTGCTTTCTTATATGTACTTTCAAAGAAACATACAAGCAAATCTAGGAAATGTCGGCACCGAGACAAGGAGAGGGGAGGAAGAGACAAAGTTAACTCCCCTGAAGACCTTAGCAGAAACACGGGTATGTTTGACTGACTAAATGCTTCATTAAGAAGTTCAAGAACAACTTACAAAACCAGAGCCCAGTCTTTCAATGCATACACACACATACCTGAATTTGTCACTGATTGGTCTCATCAATTTGAGTCAAATAACCCTCATCATCAAACTGACAAGTGCTTTTCATCCAAAATTAATAAAAATGCCAGGTATCTTGCAGTGTTATGTTACATTGGTCAGCAGTAGAGAAATTTGAAGCCAAGCACAGAGAAGATGGGACCAACAGTGACATTTTACAGCAGTTCGCAAGAACAAGCCACAAGAGAAAGTCATCACAAAACCACAATTCAGAGCACATGGAAAAGAATACCAGGCCACAGAGAAGGTCCAAAATTTTAAGACTTTTAAATCAAGCAGAACTCTTAATATCAAATTTTGAGTGCATTAGCATGTGAAAAACACAGCAAATAAATCTCATGGTGGAGTACTCATATGTTTTATTGTATATTTTATGCTATAGTCAGACTCAGTCTCCCTCACAATGCTTTCTTTTTAAATAAAAATATATACACATTTGCATTACATGCTTATCCCAAACAGCAAAAAGCAATGAAGAATCTGTCTGACTAAGAGCAACACAAAGTAACAGATGATTGCAAAACCACTTCCTCTAGTTACTGCTGAAGATTTCAGACTAGGACAACTTCCACTTACAACATATTTTTGTATGCAATTATTCTGCTTAGAAACACCACTCTGAAATCATAGATGTTGAAACAAGAAAATTTTCTTTCAGTCCTTCCTCTCAATAGTGCTCTGGATGAAGAAATTTGCCACAGGAATGCTAGGTGTCTATTCTCTTACTGAAAATTTGGTAGCATTTATCAAGGGACTTGTTAAAGATGCAATCCAAGTGCATCTCCATATATTGCATGCTTCACATATGTAGGTCTTGCAGTGTTCCCGCAGTGTTTCAGGCTGTACTAAAGAACAAATATCATGCAGCTCAAACAGAACTCTTGTTAACTTCTCAGCTACTTCCATTTGTGTTGCAAAACAAAGGGGTTGTATTTTGATGTTTTGTGAACAATGATGCTCACACAAAGTACTTGTTTACTCCCAAGGGAACAGCTCCAAATGACTGGTTTTCCTACCAAAATGCTTATCAAATGTTATTGATTTCCATGTTTTGGAGGAATTACCCAGTATCTGAAAGTGTAATAAAGCTTAAAGGCAACAAAGGCCTATGTGAAATATATTAGAATTCTTGCTCTAGGCTTCCTGGTTTTAAAAATATTCATTCAAAGAATGTGACCACCCACAATCCTCACATACAACAGTGACATTGACAAGAACTACAACACAATATACATTTGCTGAAGTGTGAAAGAAACAGCAAGACAATGACTTCTAGGAATGCTGAATGGTTTCTGTGAAGCTTGGAGGACAAAGCTTGACACAATTAGAGAAAAATACCCTGAACAAAGTGCCTGAAAATGCAATAGCTGTTTTAGTAATGCAAAATATTAAAGACTTACTAAAAAAAAAAAAACCTGGAAGACATTCATTCTTCGTGTTAAAAGTACATACACTTTGCTGTCACATTTCTAATTATCACTTTAATTTTTATCTCCACATGAGAAGAATCATTCCAGGAAACCAAGAAACAGCAACATTCAGTAACTGAGAAGTATAAACAGCCATTTCCTGAGCTCCACAGTGGGCACTACTGACATACTCTGACCACTCTGGCCCTCACAACTCTTGAATATAATTTAGATTAATTTCTGAAAGTTCCAGTCAAATGATAAAACTTGGTTCCTTTACAGGGATCTCAGAACATTATTTTGTTTACAGTCAACTGGGAAAATTGCATATAAATAATTACTCAATGCTTCTAATAATCAGAAAAACAGTATCATATCTGATACTGACAAAGTGAGTTTAAAACATTTTCTTTTTCCCCAAAACTGGACTAAGCAAACTTCAAAAAGCAATAACTAGCTTCAGTCTGAATAAAAATGCATAGAATACTTGGGGTTTATTTCTTTGCAGATTTGAAACCTGATGTGATAGCAAGGCAAGTGCATGAAAACCACAGAAGTATAAACATCCACCTATTAACAATAATATATAACAATTTCAGTGCATGTCTGAACTTAGCTTTAGTACTGAGAATGTTGTAGACAATATTGTTTATCTAACATAGACAAAATATACCAAACTAAGTATGCTGACAGGGTGGGGTTTGTTGTTTGTTTGGGGTTTTTTTTATCGCTATGACAGAAGTTCAGGAAATGAAATGATTTGTTAAAATGTTAAATTGTCTTACAGTGATATATATGTGAGCAGGAGATGATATATATGTATATGGATTATCCAAAAAGCAGGTTGATTTTAGCTACCGATTTTCTGTTAAGGTAAATGCTAAATTTAGTCTAGCTTAGCATTAAATTAAGCCACAGGGAATTTTTGTTGCATATATACTGAAATCCCAGAAAAGGACATATATTCTTCCTGAAAATCACTATAGCTTTTACTATGACTAGACTTCAACTGCACTGGAATAGCGACACACAAATTTAGCAGCAGCAGCAGCAGAAGTCCTCACAGATGCAAACTCTGCAGGAGACTTGTTTGGCAGATCAGAGATCACTACCCAGGCAAAAATCACTGACATACCTCACTGCAATGGTTCATTCTCCAGGTATTTTATGTGGCTGTTCCCCAAAGAAAACTCCAAAACAGCTCAAAAAATGTAACTGCCTTGAAACTGAGGTTTCAAGCCTTTTTGGTCTGCAATTTAGATATAGATACACTGTGTGTCTTTTTAAAGGTTCTGTTACCTGAACCCAGTAAAAAAAAACAGACAGGTAAAAGCTGAATGGAACAAACATCCCATAATCTGAAAATGGTTTTGTGACGTGTTTCTAATCGTCTGCCTCATTAGGGTGTTCTGAATCTTAAAACTGATTAATAAAGTTTTTTATGTGCTGGCATATAACATCATGAACTAAGTCAGTAAGTCAGATATTTTACTAACTACAAAAACAATCAATAATCAAGTACAAGTTTTCAATACAAAGCTAGACTTAGTGTAACAGTAAACTACCTTCCTACCCCACCTCCTGTTCATTGTGTCAAATCATCAGGAAAAGAAACCCAAGGTCCATTCATCACACAACCAGAAGTAATCTATTTTCTATGTCTCAACTGTTATTTCATACATTAATTGAGATTATTACATATCCTGTAGCAAAACACTAAAGCATACAATATAGATCGACTATTTCTGAAGACAGGGAAAACATTTCTGGTATGTGAGATTAAAATAAATGTACAGTTCATGGTCACAACTGCAAACAAATGTACTACTAATCCGACTAAATCAAACCCCAAACTCAAAGAATCACTACAATTAATGAATCCAAAATTCAAAAAATATCAAATTTCACTTATAGAAACACAGAGCTGGACTCGACTTCTATCTGCCTTCCTCATCTTCTATCATCCTTCCACATATATCTCAATAAACTTTACTCTTAACTAAACTTACAATACCTATTACTCTTTTCCACATTCGAAAATGTCAACACTAATGCAACTTTACAGGTTTTACGTCCCTGTGCAAGGTTTTTACCAATTATATGGTGCAAACTTAGCCAGCGTCCTATCCAGACCACCAGGAATTCAAACTGCAAAAGCTTACGATAACATTTCCAGATATCAGAATGTCCGATATTGCTACCCCTCCCTAAATATTCTTAACTACCAAGGTTTATAAGGAAATATAAAACCAGACCCCAAATCATGGAACCTCGGTGCGAGTGAATGCCAAAGCCCTTCCCGCAGCCGCAGGACCCGTATCGCCCGGCACCAGGCAAACACCCGCGCTCGCCCGCCCGCCCCGAGCCTGGCCGCTCCCCTTCACACCCGGGCGG